>CM038795.1:204579251-204886696 GCA_021764765.1 Vicia sativa | reverse complement strand
ATTTTAAGTGAATACAAGTCTTCAGAAAATCTGATGAAATTTGAAGTGAATATAAGTCTTCAGAAAATCTGATGAAATTTAAAGTGAATATATGTCTTCAGAAAATATGATGTAATTTTATGAATATAAGTCTTCGTAAAATCATGAAATTTGAAGTGAATATAAGTCTTCTAAAATCTAATGAAATTTGAATTGATAATAACTCAAAAAATCAGAGAAATTGTTTATTTTCTTCAAAAATTTGATGAAATTCGAAGTTTGAATATAAGTCTTCAAAAAATCTGATGAAATTTAAAGTGAATATAAGTCTTCAAAAAATTTGGTTAAAATTGAAGTGAATACAAGTCTTCAGAAAATCTGATGAAATATGAAGTGAATATAAGTCTCCAGAAAATCTGATGAACTTTGAAGTAAATATAAGTCTTTAGAAAATAAGGTGAAAATTGAAGTGAATATGTTCTAAAATTGATGAAATTTGAAGTGAATATAAGTCTTCATAAAATCGATGAAATTTGAAGTGAATATAAGTCTCGTAAAATCTAATGAAATTTGAAGTGAATATAAGTCTTCGTAAAATGATGAAATTTGAAGTGAATATAAGTCTCGTAAAATTTAATGAAACTTGAAGTGAATATAAGTCTTCGTAAACTGATGAAATTTGAAGTGAATATAAGTCTTCAAAAATCATGAAATGAAGTGAATATAAGTCTTCGTAAAATTTGATGAAAGTTGAAGTGAATATAAGTCTTCGTAAAATTCGAGGAAATTTGAAGTGAATATAAGTCTCGTAAAACTGATGAAATTTGAAGTGAATATAAGTCTTCGTAAAACTGTGAAACTTGAAGTGAATATAAGTCTTCAAAAATTAGATGAAATTTGAAGTACATATAAGTCTTTAGAAAATAAGGTGAAAATTGAAGTGAATATAAGTCTTCAGAAAATTTGAGGAAATTTGAAGTGAATATAAGTCTTCAGAAAAGCTGATGAAATTTGTAGTGAATATAAGTCTTCAGAAAATCTAATGAAATTTGAATTGATAATAACTCTCAAAAAATCTGTAGAAATTCGAAGTTTGGTTATATTCACTTCAAATTTGATGAAATTCGAAGTTTGAATATAAGTCTTCAAAAAATCTGATGAAATTTAAAGTGAATATAAGTCTTCAAAAAATTTGGTTAAAATTGAAGTGAATACAAGTCTTCAGAAAATCTGATGAAATATGAAGTGAATATAAGTCTTCAGAAAATCTGATGAACTTTGAAGTAAATATAAGTCTTTAGAAAATAAGGTGAAAATTGAAGTGAATATAAGTCTTCAGAAAATTTGATTAAATTTGAAGTGAACATAAGTCTTCATAAAAGCTGATGAAATTTGAATTGAATATAAGTCTTCAGAAAATCTAATGAAATTTGAAGTGAATATAAGTCTTCAGAAAATGTGATGAAATTTGAAGGGAATATAAGTCTTCTGAAAATTTGATGAAACCTTGAATATAAGTCTTCGTAAAATATGATGAAATTTGAAGTGAATAAAAGTCTTCAAAAATCCATGAAATGTGAAGTGAATATAAGTCTTCTAAAATTTGATGAAATTTGAAGTGAATATAAGTCTTCGTAAAATTGTGAAATTTGAAGAATATAAGTCTTCGAAAATATGATGAAATTTGAAGTGAATATAAGTCTCTAAAACTGTGAAACTTAAAGTGAATATAAGTCTTCAAAAATTAGATGAAATTTGAAGTAAATATAAGTCTTTAGAAAATAAGGTGAAAATTGAAGTGAATATAAGTCTTCTAAAATTTGATGAAATTGAAGTGAATATAAGTCTTCGTTCGATGAAATTTGAAGTGAATATAAGTCTTCGTAAAAATGATGAAATTTGAAGTAAATATAAGTCTTCTAAAATATGATGAAATTTGAAGTGAATATAAGTCTTCAGAAAATCTGGTGAAACTTGAAGTGAATATAACTATTCAGAAAATCTGATGACATTTAAAGTGAATACTGTAACACCCCCTTCTATTTACCCGCGTTTTATAATAATAATCAGAGTATTTAATCATAATCAAGAAGGCGTCACAACTTAAATAATGTAAATCATCAATACAGCTATCATGCTTTCACTGAAGAAGACTTATTAAATAAATAATGCAAAAGATTATGTTTAACAGCGGAAATGTAACATAACCAAAATTCCGAATACATCTTTCATAGTATTCCAGGATATTTAATCAAAACACAATTCCAAACTATTAAGAAAATATCCATTTAAAGGATTCAAACAACCGTTCCCCAGTGTTACATCTACCAGAGCACGAAATTGACACGCGGACAAATTAACTGACTCTATGCTAGAGCTATCCTCACCAACTCCAGCTAATCACTTCGGATCTGAAATTGTGAGTAAGGGTGAGATCTCAATTCAATATAACATGCATTATACGTTTTTAGAATACAACAGAATAAACATATACATTAATCCATTAATCAAACACAAGTCATAGTCAATGCACAAGGCAATTCACACAATGAACATGTATATAATCAAACAATGGAAATTGCAACACTGGAAACCATCCTAGCATGTTACAATCCCATATGCAATGCAGACTCTATGCATGTGGTACCAAAACGTGAACCGAGTTCACACACCGCTCCGTTTACATGTGGAAAGACAGGTGTAAATTCATGATTCGCCCATAGCTATTGGGTCAAGAATCCAGCCTCACTACCTCAACCTCCGTAAGTCTATTGGCTCAACCGCTCACTTCAAGCACAATGGGAATGAACCAAATCAACAAATGTTTATGCATGCATAAAAGCATGCCATCATCATTTCACATATCATGATATCAATACAAATCACATCATGTCAAATCACCGTGTATCTCATTCAATCAAAATGAATATCAAATATATAACATCAAGCACCAATACCTCATCGTAACTCATACCATTCATAATAGTTCTCATTATCCTTAACTACTCATTCTTTTCAAAAATCGAGCGACTATTTTTAAAATAATTTAGCAAAATAGTTTTTCTCTTTTCAAAAGGTAGTATTTTAAATTTAAGAAATAACGAAAACGACGGTTTAGAAAATATGAATCTTTAAAGTTTTGGAAATTTTGGAAAATGTACATGGAACCCGCTCCTACCTATACAGAACCGTTCTGAAAGTTTCAAAAGGCGCCCCTGTTTTTGTATGGGAACCGGTTCCTACCTATACAGAACGGTCCCGAGCCTAATTTTCCCGTTTTAACAGAACTCTTCCTCCCACAGGAACCGGTTCCCACGACCTATAACAAAGATTTCGCTACTTTTTGACAAAGATTAAGCATCCATTATCATTTCCAAACTTTCAAATACGATTTGGTACATTAGGAACACCATTTCATCATCATTTCACACCATTATAACATCAAACAACATGGTTTATTCATCCCTATCAATTATTTGACATACTAATGATCCTAATTCCAACACCGACACAAAATAGGGTTTATTCCTATAACTTATAATCATCAAAATTCAAACTCTCTAACATACCCAATTATCCCTATGATTCCCAAAACCCATAAAACATGTTAACCGAACGAAATCACCTCACTCTGATGATTCTTGATTTTCCTGTCATTTCCTCTCTTTTCCTCTTCTCTCCAATTCTACGTGAAAGCAGTTTCTCCAACAAACCTATTTTTCCTTTCTTTTCCTTATTATATTCCTTTTAATGTTCCTTTAATTATTCCAATAAAATAAAATAATAATAATTAGTAAAGTAGAGTAATTCACTCCTCATACTCACTAATTATTTCCTACACCTCCAATCCTTTCTTTATTAAATGACCCCAATTAATCCAACTAAAATTAATACTTAAGACTTCATTTAATTAAATAATTAAATCCTCACTTATTTAATATTTAAATTAAATCGGGGTGTCACAACTCTCCCTCACTAAAAGAGTTTTCGTCCTCGAAAACATACCTTAGACGAAAAGTTCGGGATACGAGTCCTTCATTTGACTCTCCAACTCCCAAGTGACATTTCCTTCAGCTGGTCCTCCCCAAGCTACTCGTACCAGTGCTATCTCTTTACCACGCAGTTGCTTCACTTTTCGATCTTCGATTCTCGCAGGCACCGCTTCAACAGTCAAGTTATCCCGCACCTGAACATCATCTACTTGAATCTCATGAGACGGATCCGCAATGTACCTCCTCAACTGAGATACATGGAAAACATCATGCAATTGCAAGACGCGGTAAAGCGATCCGATAAGCAACTTTCCAACTCTTTGGTAATCAAACGGACCAATAAAGCGGAGTCAACTTCTTTGACTTCAAGGCTCGACCAATACCAGTCATTGAGTAACTCTCATGAACACATGGTCCTTCATTAAACTCAAGATCCTTCCTCCTCTTATCATGATAACTTTTCGACGACTCGAAGCCTTCATCTTCTCCGAATCATCTTGATCTTTCCAAGTTTGTTGAACAATCCGCCCAATCACAAAGACTTTCTCCAGATTCGTACCAACACAACGGTCCGACATCTCCTACCATACAATGCCTCAAACGGAGCCATACCGATGCTCGAATGAAAACTATTGTTGTAGGTAAACTCTATCAACGGTAAATAGCTATCCCAAGCTCCACCTTTCTAACATACAAGCCCTCAACAAATCCTCTAACGATCGAATCGCCCTTCCGTCGACCATCTATTCATGGATGATATGCGAACTCAATCGTAACTTAGTACCCGTAGCTTCCTGCAATCCGCCCGTAACTTAGAAGTAAACCTCGGATCTCTATCTGACACAATGCTAGACGGAATGCCATGCAAACTTACAATCTTCTCGACATACAATTCTGCCAACCTCTCCATCGGATAATCCATTCTTATCGGAATGAAGTGAGCAGACTATGTCGATCGGTCGATAATAACCCAAATAGAATCACAGTTCTTCGTCGTCCTCGGCAAACCAGACACGAAATCCATTGAAATTCCATCCCATTTCCATTCCGGAACAAACAACGGTTCCATCAGTCCTGACGGCTTCTGATGTTCAATCTTTGATTTCTGACACACCAAACATGCATATACAAACTCGGCAATTTCCTTTTTCATTCCAGGACACCAAAATAACTTCTTCAAGTCTTGGTACATCTTAGTAGCACCAGGATGAATACTCAATCCACTGCGATGTCCTTCTTCCAATATACTCTTTCTGATCTTAGCAACATCCGGAACACACACTCTATCACCAAATCTCATAACGCCATTCTCATCAATTCGGAACTCACCTCCTTGACCTTGGTTAATCAATGTCAGCTTATCCACCAAACCAACATCATATTTCTGTCCATTTCGAATTTCTTCCAAAATACCACTAGTCAGCTTCAACATGCCCAATTTCACACTATCCGGAGTAGTTTCACATACTAAACTTAAATCTCTGAATTGTTCCACTAAATCCAATTCACGAACCATTAACATTGACATATGCAGGGACTTCCCGCTCAATGCATCTACCACAACGTTTGCCTTACCAGGATGGTAATTCAAATCGAAATCATAATCCTTGAGAAACTCTAACCATCTCCTCTGCCTCATATTCAACTCTTTTCGATCAAAGAGATACTTGTGCTCTTGTGATCACCAACACTTCGAACCGTGAACCATACAGATAATGCCTCCATAATTTCAACACAAACACAAACCGCCAACTCTAAGTCATGAGTCGGGTAATTCCTTTCATGAGTCTTTAATGTCTTAAAGCATAAGCCACAACCCCGCTTATCTTGCATCAAAACACCTCCTAAACCCATCAAGGACGCATCACAATACACCACAAAAGATTCTTCCGGGTTCGGCAAAATCAGAATCGGAGCACTAGTCAACCTCCTCTTCAATTCTTGGAATCCTTTCTCACAATCTATATCCCAAACAAATGCTTGACCTTTCCTCGTCAACTTAGTCAATCGTAAGGCTAACTTCGAAAATCCCTCAAGGAATTTCCTGTAGTAACCGGCCAGACCAAGAAAACTACGAATCTCTGAAGCATTCTTCGCGCTCCCATCGAGATACCGCTTCTACCTTCGTAGGATCAACAACAATACCATTCTTAGAAATCACATGACCAAGGAAACTTACTTCGCTTAACCAAAACTCACATTTAGACAACTTCGCATACAGCTTCTTCTCCTTCAACAATTCCAATACAATCCTAAGATGCTTTGCATGCTCCTCATCATTCTTTGAATAGATCGTGATGTCGTCAATAAACACCACCACAAACTTGTCAAGATACGGATGAAATATCCTGCTCATATACTCCATAAACACACCAGTGCATTAGTAACTCCAAATGGCATAATGTAATATTTATAATGCCCATACCTCGCTCGAAACAATATCTCCGCCTTAACACGAACGGTGATATCCGCACCTCGATTAATTTTGCTAAATACACAAGCTCCGACCAATCGATTCAAAAATCATCAATCCTCAATGGATACCGATTCTTGATGGTCACTTTATTCAATTGCCTCGTAGTCAACACACAATCTCATTGTACCTTCTTTCTTTTCACCAACAACACCCCAAGACTACCAAGAAAACACTAGGCCGAATAAACTTCTTCTCAAGCAACTCCTCTAACTGCTTCTTCAACTCAGACAACTCAGATGCCGACATGAGATAAGGCGCCATCGACACCGGACTAGTTCCGTGAATTAAATCTATACTCCACTTCTCTCTCGTGTGGTAACTCATTCACATCTTCCTGAAACACCTCTGGAAATTCATTAACAACTGGCAGTTCACCACTCTTAGCCTTTCCTTTCACTTCCGTCGAAGAATATAACATAAACACCACAACACCATCTCTAACAACTGAATTCATCTGCTTAACTGACATGATTGCATCTTCAACTTTAACTTCTTGAAATAAGACTTTTTCAAACAATTGATATGAACCCGTTGAAGACCAACCGTTCATTCCAAGGATAATATCGAGTTGTTCTAAAGGTAGGCACACTAAATCCATACCAAACCTCTATCAAAAATAACAATAGGACAATTCCTACAAACATACGAAGTAGTCATCGAACCCGACGGTATGTCAATAACCATACTTCCATCCAAATTAGAAATTTCAGATTTAATCTCTTAGCACAATCCAAAGAAATAAAAGAATGTGTCGCCCAAGATCAATAATTGCTATTAAAGGTATGCCATTAATAAAACATGTACCTTTAATCAACCGATCATCGCTTAACATCCGATCCCGACAAAGCGAACACCTTCCCACCCTTGTTTCTTTCTTTGGCTTAGTGCATCATGGACGAGTGTGTCCTTCTTCACCACGCTTGTAACATGTTATCCTTCGATCTACACTCACAGCCTAGATGACCAAATCTTCCACAATTGTTGCACTGCATCATTCTTGCATTCAGAGCCCGGTGACCCAATTCACCACACCGTAACACTTTACGAAGAACTAGAAGAACCGTAGTCTCCCCACTAGGCTTCTTCCAACCTCCAGATTGATTATTCCTATCATAAGGCCTACCACGATCCATATGTATCTTGCCTTACGATCAAGATAACTCGAAAGCATTCGACTTATTACTAGCAAGATCTTCCGTAATCCTACTACAATCAACCAAATCAGAAACCTTCTAATACCGACACTGACACCGCTGATCTCATCACGCACTATTCTCAAACTTGATGCATTTGGAAAACTCCATCCGCATCGTTAGGATAATTAGCATAATACTTTGCTAACTCAAGAACTTGGTCGCATACTCACTCACGACTTGTTGCCTTGCTTGAGCTCCGTAAACTCAATCTCTTTCACTCAATGTCTTCGTGAGTACCTTCTCGAAAAGCTCTCCGAAACACCCAAGTCAATGCAATTCCATCTTCTTCCAATTCAGTAGCAACCCACCCATCGCCTCCGCTAACATGAGTGTCATATCTCACCCCTCAAAGATAATCAATCACTCAAGATCCTCGATCTCCTTCAACCACTTCTAGCACCCTGGATCATGTGCACCCTTGAACAATGGAGGATTATTCTCTGAAAATTCCCCAATTGTCTGTCAACACCAATAGCCCCTCACGATTCCTCCGAGTACTCCTAACATTCCCAAAGCCTCAGCAATAGCATCATCATTCCTTCCGTTACCTCTTCCAGCCATTGTTCTGTAACATTACCAAAACAATCTACATCAGCACACAAGTATCGACAGTGTTACTTACACTAGTTGCATACTAAAAGGGATAATGACACTAAGACAAGACCGACTATGCTCTGATACCACTATTGTAACACCCCCTTCTATTTACCCGCGTTTTATAATAATAATCAGAGTATTTAATCATAATCAAGAAGGTGTCACAACTTAAATAATGTAAATCATCAATACAGCTGTCATGCTTTCACTAAAGAAGACTTATTAAATAAATAATGCAAAAGATTATGTTTAACAGCGGAAATGTAACATAACCAAAATTCCGAATACATCTTTCATAGTATTCCAGGATATTTAATCAAAACACAATTCCAAACTATTAAGAAAATATCCGTTTAAAGGATTCAAACAACCGTTCCCCAGTGTTACATCTACCAGAGCATGACACCGACACGCCGGACAAATTAACTAACTCTATGCTAGAGCTATCCTCACCAACTCCAAGCAGCTAATCACTTCGGATCTGAAATTGTGAGTAAGGGTGAGATCTCAATTCAATATAACATGCATTATACGTTTTTAGAATACAACAGAATAAACAGATACATTAATCCATTAATTAAACACAAGTCATAGTCAATTCACAAGGCAATTCACACAATGAACATGTATATAATCAAACAATGGAAATTGCAACACTGGAAACCATCCTAGCATGTTACAATTCCATATGCAATGCAGACTCTATGCATGTGGTACCAAAACGTGAACCGAGTTCACACACCGCTCCGTTTACATGTGGAAAGGGTAAATTCATGATTCGCCCATAGCTATTGGGTCAAGAATCCAGCCTCACTACCTCAACCTCCGGGTAAGTCTATTGGCTCAACTAGTTCACTTCCGCACAATGGGAATGAACCAAATCAACAAATGTTTATGCATGCATCATAAAAGCATGCCATCATCATTTCACATATCATGATATCAATACAAATCACATCATGTCAAATCACCCGTATCTCATTCAATCAAAATGAATATCAAATATATAACATCGAAGCACCAATACCTCATCAGGTAACTCATACCATTCATAATAGTTCTCCATTATCCATAACTACTCATTCTTTTCAAAAATCGGGAGCGCGACTATTTTTAAAATAATTTAGCAAAATAGTGTTTTTCTCTTTTCAAAAGGTAGTATTTTAAATTTAAGAAATAACGCCGAAAACGGCACTCAAATCGGAGTTACGGTTTAGAAAATATGAATCTTTAAAGTTTTGGAAACTTTGGAAAAATGTACATGGAACCCGGTTCCTACCTATACAGGAACCGGTTCCTGAAAGTTTTCAAAAAGGCGCTCCCTGGTTTTTGTATGGGAACCCGATTCCTACCTATACAGGAACCGGTTCCTGAGCCTAATTTTCCCAGTTTTTGCAAATTAACACTGAACCTTTTCCCCAGGGAACCGGCCCACGACCTATAACAAGATTTACGCTACTTTTGATAGCATTAAGCATCCATTATCATTTCCAAACTTTCAAATACGATTTGGTACATTAGGAACACCATTTCATCATTATTTCACACCATTATAACATCAAACAACATGGTTTATTCATCCCTATCAATTATTTGACATACTAATGATCATAATTCCAACACCGACACAAAATAGGGTTTATTCCTATAACTTATAATCATCAAAATTCAAACTCTCTAACATACCCAATTATCCCTATGATTCCCAAAACCCATAAAACATGTTAACCGAACGAAATCACCCCTTACCTCGCGATGATTCTTCGATTTCTCTCGGCGTTAGCTTTCCTCTCTTTTCCTCTTCTCTCCAATTCTACGTGAAAGCAGTTTCTCCAAAAAACCTATTTTTCCTTTCTTTTCCTTTTTATATTCCTTTTAATTTTCCTTTAATTATTCCAATAAAATAAAATAATAATAATTAGTAAAGTAGAGTAGTTCACTCCTCATACTCACTAATTATTTCCTACACCTCCAATCCTTTCTTTATTAAATGACCCCAATTAATCCAACTAAAATTAATACTTAAGACTTCATTTAATTAAATAATTAAATCCTCACTTATTTAATGATTAAATTAAATCGGGGTGTCACAAATACAAGTCTTCAGAAAAGTTGATGAAATGTGAATTGAATGTAAGTCTTCAGAAAATCTGGTTAAAATTGATGTTAATAAAAGTCCTCTTAAAATCTGATGAAATGTGAAGTGAATATAAGTCTTCAGAAAATTTGATGAAATTTGAAGTGAATATAAGTCTTCAGTATATCTGATGAAACTTGAAGTGAATGTAAGTCTTCATAAAATCTGATGAAATTTGAAGTGAATAAAAGTCTTCAGAAAATCTAATGAAAGGTGAAGTGAATATAAGTCTTCAGAAAATTTGATGAAATTTGAGGTGAATATAAGTCTTCAAAAAATCTGATGAAATTTGAGTTGAATATAAGTCTTCAGAAAATCTGATGAAATTTGAACTGAATATAAGTCTTCAGAAAATCTGGTGAAACTTAAAGTGAATATAAGTTTTAAAAAAATCTGATGACATTTGAAGTGAATATAAGTCTTCAGAAAATCTGGTTAAAATTGAAGTGAATAAAAGTCTTCAGAAAATCTGATGAAATGTGAAGTGAATATAAGTCTTCAGAAAAAATGATGAAATTTTAAGTGAATATAAGTCTTCAGAAAATGTGATGAAATTTGAAGTGAATATAAGTCTTCAGAAAATTTGGTGAAACTTGAAGTGAATATAAGTCTTCAGAAAATATGATGAAATGTAAAGTGAATATAAGTCTTCAGAAAATATAATGAAATTTTAAGTGAATATAAGTCTTTAGAAAATCTGATGAAATTTGAAGTGAATATAAGTCTTCAGAACATCTGGTGAAACTTGAAGTGAATAATAGTCTTCAGAAAATCTGATGAAATTTGAAGTAAATATAAGTCTTCAGAAAATCTGGTTAAAATTGAAGTGAATAAAAGTCTTCAGAAAATCTGATGAAATGTGAAGTGAATATAAGTCTTCAGAAAATTTGATGCAATTTGAGGTGAATATAAGTCTTCAGTAAATCTGATGAAACTTGAAGTGAATATAAGTCTTCAGAAAATCTGATGAAATTTAAAGTGAATCTAAGTCTTCCGAAAATATGATGTAATTTTAAGTGAATATAAGTCTTCAGAAAATGTGATGAAATTTGAAGTGAATATAAGTCTTCAGAAAATCTGATGATATTTGAAGTGAATATAAGTCTTCAGAAAATCTAATGAAATTTGAAGTGAATATAAGTCTTCTGAAAATCTGATGAAATTTGATGTGAATATAAGTCTTCAGAAAATCTGATGAAATTTGAAGTGAATATAAGTCTTCCGAAAATCTGGTGAAACTTGAAGTGAATATAAGTCTTCAAAAAATCTGATGAAATTTAAAGTAAATATAAGTCTTCAGAAAATTTGGTTAAAATTGAAGTGAATACAAGTCTTCAGAAAATCTGATTAAATATGAAGTAAATATAAGTCTTCAGAAAATCTGATGAAATTTGATGTGAATATAAGTCCTTAGAAAATATGATGAAATTCGAAGTGAATAAAAGTTTTCAGAAAATATGATGAAATTTGAAATGAATATAAGTCTTCAGAAAACCTGGTTAAAGTTTAAGTGAATACAAGTCTTCAGAAAATCAGGTGAAACTTGAAGTGAATATAAGTCTTCAAAAAATCTGATGAAATTTGAAGTGTATATAAGTCTTCAGAAAATCTGATGAAATTTGAAGTGAATATAAGTCTTCAGAAAATCTGATGAAATTTTAAGTGAATATAAGTCTTCAGAAAATCTGGTGAAACTTGAAGTGAATATAAGTCTTCAGAAAATCTAATGAAATTTGAAGTGTATATAAGTCTTCAGAAAATCTGATGACATTTGAAGAGTATATAAGTCTTCAAAAAATATGGTTAAAATTGAAGTGAATACAAGTCTTCTGAAATTCTGATGAAATATGAAGTGAATATAAGTCTTCAGAAAATCTGATGAAATTTGATGTGAATATAAGTCTTTAGAAAATATGATGAAATTCGAAGTGAATAAAAGTCTTCAGAAAATATGATGAAATTTGAAGTGAATACAAGTCTTCAGAATATCTGGTGAAACTTGAAGTGAATATAAGTCTTCAGAAAATCTGATGAAATTTGAAGTGTATATAAGTCTTCAGAAAATCTGATGAAATTTGAAGTGAATATAAGTCTTCAGAAAATCTGAGGAAATTTTAAGTGAATATAAATCTTCAGAAAATCTGGTGAAACTTGAAGTAAATATAGGTCTTCAGAAAATCTAATGAAATTTGAAGTGGATATAAGTCTTCATAAAATCTGGTGAAACTTAAAGTGAATATAATTCTTCAAAAATTAGATGAAATTTTAATTGAATATAAGTTTTCTGGAAATATGGTTAAAATTGAAGTGAATATAAGTCTTCAGAAAATCTGGTGAAACTTGAAGTGAATATAATTCTTCAGAAAATCTTCTGAAACTTGAAGTGAATATAAGTCTTAAAAAAATATGATGAAATTTTAAGTGAATATAAGTGTTCAGAAAATGTGATGAAATTTGAAGTGAATATAAGTCTTCAGAAAACCTGGTTAAACTTTAAGTGAATACAAGTCTTCAGAAAATCTGATGAAATTTGAAGTGAATATATGTCTTCAGAAAATCTGATGAAATTTGAAGTAAATATAAGTCTTCAGAAAATCTGATGAAATTTGAAGTGAATAAAAGTCTTCAGAAAATCTGGTGAAACTTGAAGTGAATATAAGTCTTAAGAAAATCTGATGAAATTTGAAGTGTAGATAAGTCTTCAGAAAATCTGATGAAATTTGAAGTGTATATAAGTCTTCAGAAGATCTGGTGAAACTTGAAGTGAATATAACTCTTCAGTAAATCTAATGAAATTTGAAGTGAATCCAAGTCTTCAGAAAAGTTGGTTAAAATTGAATGAATATAAGTCTTCAGAAAATCAGATGAAAGTTGAATTGATAATAACTCTTCAGAAAATCTATAGAAATTTAAACTGAATAAAAGTCTGAAGAAAATATGGTGAAACTTGAAGTGCATATAAGTCTTCAGAAAATCTAATGAAACTTGAAGTGAATATAAGTCTTCAAAAAATCTGATGAAATTTGAAGTGAATACAAGTCTTCAGAAAATCTGATGAAATTTGATGTGAATAGAAGTCTTCAGAAAATCTGATGAAATTTGAAGTGAATATAAGTCTTCAGAAAATGTGATGAAATTTGAAGTTAATATAAGTATTCAGAAAATCTGGTTAAAATTGAAGTGAATACAAGTCTTCAGAAAATTTGATGAAATTTTAAGTGAATAAAAGTCTTTAGAATATCTGATGAAATGTGAAGTGAATATAAGTCTTCAGAAAATTTGATGAAATTTGAAGTGAATATAAGTCTTCAGAAAATTAAATTAAAGTTGAAGTGAATATAAGTCTTCAGAAAATCTGGTTAAAATTGAAGTGAATACAAGTCTTCAGAAAATTTGATGAAATTTTAAGTGAATAAAAGTCTTTAGAATATCTGATGAAATGTGAAGTGAATATAAGTCTTCAGAAAATTTGATGAAATTTAAAGTGAATATAAGTCTTCAGAAAATCTGGTTAAAATTGAAGTGAATAAAAGTCTTCAGAAAATCTAATGAAATGTGAAGTGAATATAAGTCTTCAGAAAACTTGATGAAATTTGAAGTGAATATAAGTCTTCAAAAAATCTGATGAAATTTGAAGTGAATATAAGTCTTCAGAAAATCTGTTGAAATTTGAATTCACTTCAATTCACATCAAATTTGAAGTCTTCTGTATTCACTTATAAGTAAATTTGATGTGAATTGAAGTGAATATAAGTCTTCAGAAAATCTGATGAAACTTGTAGTGAATATAACTCTTCAAAAAATCTGATGAAATTTGAAGTGAATACAAGTCTTAAGAAAATTTGATGAAATTTGAAGTGAATATAAGTCTTCAGAAAATCTGATGAAATTTAAAGTGAATATAAGTCTTCAGAAAATATGATGAAATTTTAAGTGAATAAAAGTCTTTAGAATATCTGATGAAATGTGAAGTGAGTATAAGTCTTCAGAAAATGTGATGAAATTTGAAGTGAATATAAGTCTTTAGAAAATTTGGTGAAACTTGAAGTGAATATAAGTCTTCAGAAAATTAAATGAAATTATAAGTGAATATAAGTCTTCAGAAAATCTGGTTAAAATTGAAGTGAATATAAGTCTTTAGAAAATCTGATGAAACTTGAAGTGAATATAAGTCTTCAGAAAATCTGATGAAATTTGAAGTCAATATAAGTCTTCAGAAAATCTGATGAAATTTAAAATGAATATGAGTCTTCAGAAAATATGATGAAATTTTAAGTGAATATAAGTCTTCAGAAAATCTGATGAAATTTGAAGTGAATATAAGTCTTCAGAAAATCTGGTGAAACTTGAAGTGAATATAAGTTTCTAAAACTGATGAAATTTGAAGTGAATATATGTCTTCGTAAAATCCGTTAAATTGAAGTGAATAAAAGTCTAAAAACGATGAAATGTGAAGTGAATATAAGTCTTCAGAAAATCTGATGAAATTTGAAGTGAATATAAGTCTCCAGAAAATCTAATGAAATTTGAAGTGAATATAAGTCTTCAGAAAATCTGATGAAACTTGAAGTGAATATGAGTCTTCAGAGAATCTGATGAAACTTGAAGTGAATATAAGTGTTCAGAAAATCTGAAGAAATTTAAAGTGAATATAAGTCTTCAGAAAATATGATGAAACTTGAAGTGAATATAAGTATTCAAAAATTCTAATGAAATTTGAAGTGAATACAAGTCTTCAGAAAATCTGATGAAATTTGAAGTGAATACAAGTCTTCAGAAAATCTGATGAAATTTGAAGTGAAAACAAGTCTTCGGAAAATCTGATGAAATTTGAGGTGAATATAAGTCTTCAGAAAATATGATGAAATTTTAAGTGAATAAAAGTCTTTAGAATATCTGATGAAATGTGAAGTGAATATAAGTCTTCAGAAAATTTGATGAAATTTGAAGTGAATATAAGTCTTCAGAAAATCTGATGAAATTTGAAGTGAATATAAGTCTTCAGAAAATTTGATGAAATTTAAAGTGAACATAAGTCTTCAGAAAATATGATGAAACTTGAAGTGAATATAAGTATTCAAAAATTCTAATGAAATTTGAAGTGAATACAAGTCTTCAGAAAATCTGATGAAATTTGAAGTGATACAAGTCTTCAGAAAATTTGATGAAATTTGAAGTGAATACAAGTCTTCCGAAAATCTGATGAAAATCTGATGAAATTTGAAGTGTATATAAGTCTTCAAAAAATCTGATGAAATTTCAAGTGAATAAAAATCTTCAGAAAATCTGATGAAATTTGAAGTGGATATAAGTCTTTAGAAAATCTGATGAAGTTTGAAGTGAATATAAGTCTTTAGAAAATCTGATGAAGTTGAGTGAATATAAGTCTTTAGAAAATCTGGTGAAAATTGAAGTGAACATAAATCTTAAGATAATCTGATGAAATTTGAAGTGAATATAAGTCTTCAGAAAATCTGATGAAACTTAAAGTGAATATAAGTCTTCAGGAAGAAAGGAGAAGCAGAAGCAGTAGGAAGAAAGAAAGAAAAACCATAGGAAGAAAAAAATACCGAGGTAAGGCATCGAGAAGAAGCGCACCGAGAAGAAGCGTATAAGAGGTAAGGTGAGCCGAGAATGGGGTAGAGAAGTGTTTTCTTTTTCGGTTGGTAGAGAGGAAGCGATGATGAGAAAGGGTGCGACAGAAAGAAACGGCAAGAGTGCAACGGTACAAAAGAAAAAAATAGGGTTTTTATTTTTAATTATTCAAAACTGTGTAAAAAAATAAATTAAAAAGGGTTTGGGCTGACCCGACCCGCAACAAGGTAACGCGCTACCACGCCGCTTTCAACAACGCTTATCGCAAAATACCGCATCATCCGGATGTTGGATCGGTTCAACCGTGGCGATTCGTTTAGCCGCATCGCCGGCCACCGCTATTCACAACATAGGTAGCAAGGTTACTTAGAATCATAAATCCAAGGATCATATTAGTGCATGTTTTTTTTACCATCTAAATTGATATAAATAATGTAGATTAATCCAACTATATGACCTCATGAAGTTTTGCATTTGAGCATTTGACAATTGTGAAGCAAATTTGGAGGTACCTTAAAAGGGAAGAGGAAAGAGCATGTGTATGTATGTTTTTGTTCAGACTTTGTAATTTGTCCTTCTGGTGTAACTGATAATCTGTTGTCGTGTTGTAGCGTATCTTATACTAATATTTATTAACTGTTATTTTTGCTGGCCTGGAAGACAATTGCTTGGTCTGGGGAGCATATTGCAGTGGTGGTCAATTATGTGATGGCTTTTTCGCGTGATCTTGAGTCTAAAGTAAATTGGTTTTCAATTTTATTTTCATCTATGATTTGTAGTTTGTCTCCCGCCTTTGCATCAGATTCGTCATTGGAGTCAATCGGTGCACCATCTCGGACAGGGTTGTTAATTGCTGGCAGTAATTTAGTGTTGATTCATTTTAATTTAAAGCATTTTCGTTAGCTTATGTCAATTTGTTTTGTTCTCTTTAATGACAGTGGGGTGCTTCAAAATTCTGTGTTGAAACCATAAGGTATCTCTCTAGTAAGTTTTTTATGGTTTATCTATTTTATGATGGAGAAACCTTGCAAGAAGGCATGCATTGGGGAAAAACAAAAGTTGGTCAATTATGAAGCATATTTTCATACGTGTAAGAGTTAGCTTGAGAATCTCAAGATGAGACACACACTCTAAATTTTTATATTTTATATTTTTAACTACTATATCATTATTGTAGTAGTGATAATCACATGGTGTTTGTTCATATGAGAACATCAGTAAGTTTACCATGTTTTCTCATGATAACAACGATACAAAAATGAGATAATTCTGCATGATGAATGGTGAGGTAAGTTCACTATTATTTTTTAACTTATAATTATGCATTTTATTTTTAACTTATAATTCCGCATTTTATACTGTAGAGTGTGGATTTGGCGTGTCCATGAATATGTTATTCATGCTGGAATTGAGAAGTTAGTTGCATTATGGAAGTTATTTTTATTGGAAGGTCATTGATACAAGTGGATAATATTATTCAAGTTGTAATTGAATTTATATTGATGTTGAACTTAAGTTGTAATTGAATTTATATTAATGTTGAATTTAAGTTGTAGTCATTTGGATTTATGTTGAATGTACATTGAATTTTGATTTTTGTTGAATTTTGTTGAATCGATTTAAACCGCTTGTATTAACCTGCGGCCCGTCATTAACTAACCTGGTCAAACTGATTAAAAAAATGGGCGGAATTGGGCTTATATTGTTCAACCGTGAGTTCGGTTGGGTGAGACTTTTGGGCCCAAGCAAAATGTAGTCGCGGTTTTAATATGTGACCATAAATTAATATACATCAAATAAGAACCGTGGCTAGATTTGGCCACTGTTAATAACCGAGGTGCAAGATAAGCCGCGACCTTAATCTATAGATCAAAACTGTGGCCTGTTCAAGTCACGGATGTAAATAAAACGTGGCACAAATATGAAAACCACGGCTTATACTTTAGACCACGACTGCATATTCCACAGTTACATATTCGTGGTCAAACCGTGACAAAAGCGTATTGCCACAGTTATTTTATATCTAGCTGCGGTTTTCTGGTCGTGGTTGAAGACCTTTTTTTTTGTAGTGCGCAACAGCAGTTTGGACCATCGATGATCCTCCTGGTTAGGTACGATTAATAACCTAGAGTCATTTACGCTTGTAAATTTCTCAATCTCATACTTTATTGAGGACATCTTGATTCACGCACAATGCACCATTATAAGATTTAAATAGACAAACAATTAGAAAGAAGAAAGATTTTTTGCAATGCAAGATATCAGAAAGAATGATGTAAACAAGAAGATAAAGTTGGATGCTCTATTATCTTCTTTAATAATTCAATTACTCAACAACTAGATTACAATTAGAATCAATATTCTAGCATGCGAGTATTGACTTGCTCCGAGCGATAGAGAGGGATACTACTATATTACATCAAAGCTAACTATGTTATAACTATTAAAAATAGTTCTCTAAATCAAAGAAAGATAGTTGGAACTTGTCCAAATAAGCCACAATCTTGTATATAATTTCAATCCTACCCTTGAACCAGTATGATGCTGTAATGAATGTCTTTGGATTTCCTAATTGTGAGGGAACAATCTTTAATAATAAAATAAAATGTTTTTTCAAAATGGTCCATATTCCATACAAGGTTCTGCCTAACATGCATGTTTCTCAATGTGGTCCTTGGTAGATGTTATAACTATGACCACATGGTGGAGACAAGATCAATCATTACCCGAAAAGGATTATCATCATTATTTCAAGGATGGCTCTAATATCATATCTTGGTATATGTTTTGTTATCATGCATGGTGATCGATCGATCATCATCTTTCACACATGTAACATGTAGAATTGTCATAGGTATACTCAAATACAAATGGTCATAGGTATATGATAAATATATATTAGACTAATTCTCTACGAATTTACATTGAGTTTGAGATTCTAATAATTATTATATATAACGATTTGAGTGAGGTTTGTGGTGTGTCATTGGGTTGTTTGTTTATGAATAATTGACCATTTGAAGTTCTAACATGAGTAAGGGACTTTTTCTATCACATGGGATGTCAATTTTGGGCTAATTATATGGTTGGGAAAATTGAATTCTCACTATTGAAGATCAGTGATCTGTATATACGTTCCCGTGGTTTTTTCTTCTTTTTGGTATGTAATGATTCTCCTTTTTCTCTAGTGTTGTTTTGTATAAATGTTCCAAGGTGAAGGCTGTTTAAAGAACTGTACATAATTTATCATGCAGCAATAAAGTTGGTTTATAAACATACAAGGTTTATTCACAATATTATTTTGATCGGGCTTATAATTTTATTTATTTGACTAATTTTCAATTGAATTTACGCCTCTTTTAGAAGTTAGCACATAGACATCAATTAAATTGATAATATAGATGCATAACCTAGTTTAATTGACATCACCTCTTAAATTATAAGTGCAAATGTCATTTGCTTGACACTAGTGTTGTCAGTGGTGAAGCCAGAAAATAATAGTCTGGACAAACTTTCATTGATTCATAATTTTCTACCAAGATTATATTTAACATAATAATTTTTATTTGAATTAGTTTTATATATGTTGTGAATCGGATGCCTTGAAATAAAATATAATTTTGTTGTTCAAGGTAGGGAAAAAGTATGAAGAACACGATGAACACAAGGATTGGTTATTAACTGCTATTCTTTCCTTTATCTTCAAAACAAGATTACAAGTATACAAGAATAACAAATAACCCTCTCACCCTAAATTAGGATTTGCAGTATACAATGATGAGAGACTAGTATGCTATTTATAATAAACCTAACATACTAAACTAATGGGCTTTTATCACAAATACCCATTACAAGCTAACTTAGGGTACAAGCTAACTAACCAATTGGACATAACAAACAGCCCAATTCGATGCTAACAATTTAGCATCCTTCGACACAATAGAGTTCGACCCAATATCTCACAAATCTCCACCTTGGAACAAACTCTATTATCTACTAACGAATTAGTTTTCTTCATGCGGCTTTATCAACCACATGGAAAAACTTGCAACTAGGCAATGTCTTGGTGATCATATCAGATTATGATCTGTCGAAACCTTGAGACTTGGACTTCTCCACTCGATTACCCTCGACGAAATGCAACCTCACATCAATGTGTTTGGTTCGCTCATGATAGGTGAATTCTTGACAGTGTATTGCACTTTGACTATCACATTTAACGGTGATAACTTCCCTTGAATTTTCACTCCTTAGCAAAACCTTCAAGCCACAATGCTTCTTTCACGCCTTGTTAAAGCAATATATTCCGCTCTGGTTGATAATCCAACAACCTTCTCAAGTGTTGCTTCAACTAATAGTTGTACCAAACATAGTGAAAACATATCCGAAATAGATTTTCGAATCCATACAACCCGCATAATCGAGTCGACATATCCTTCGATTTCGCTTTACTAACTTCACCAAAGGCTCCACCATAAATTAAGACTGTTCAAAGACCCATTTATGTACCTTAGAATCCACTTCAATGCTTGCTGAGCCTTTCCGAGATTCGCCATGTACCGCTTACAAGACTTCATCGCATATGCTATGTCGGGTCTAGTACAAACCATAGCATACATCAAAGAACCTACTACATTAGCATATGGGATGCTATTCATATAAGTCCTTTCGACTCAAGATCGGGACATTGATCAATACTCAACTTGAATTGAGGGTTTGTTGAGACAGCTCGAATTCGACATACCAAACTTTTGAGAATCTTTCGTAAATATGCCTCTTGAGATAAGCATAATTTTGATCGCTTATCTCTCTTGAATGTCAATTCCAAGAATCTCGAAGCTTCCTAGATCCTTCATTTCGAACTCCTTATTGAGTTCTCGCCTTCACCCTCATTACCTCTTCGACATTGTTACTTGCTATGAGAATATCATCAACATAAAGTAACAAAATAACAAATGAATTACCGTGACGAATCAAGTAAACACAGTGGTCGAACTGACTTCTAACGAAACTTATGCGTGTCATGAATTTGTCGAATCTTCTATTCCACTGTCGAGGAGATTATTTCAGCCCATATAAAGATCTATTCAACTTGCACACATAATCTTCCTTTCCCTTTTCGACATACCCTTCAGGTTGCCTCATCAGGATTGTTTCATCTAGATCACCATACAAGAACGCAGTCTTCACATCCATCTGTTCGTTCAAGATCGAACTGCCACCATGGCAAGCAACATTCGAATGGACCTATGCTTCACAACAGAGAAAACACATCATTGAAATCTATACCTTCTTTCGAGTGAAACCCTTGCAACCAACCTTGCCTTGTATCTTTTCGACGCCACTCCTTGATTTCTTCCTTAACTTTGAAAATCCATTTACAATGACTAACCGGCTCCAGCAGTTTCTTGATCAATTCCCAGTGTTGTTATCATGAAGAGACTTCATCTCATCATCCATGGCCTTCACCATTCGGTCTTATTTCGACTCCTCAGCTTCCTTATGGTCTCTTGGTTCTTCGTCCGAACCTCACTTTCGGAGATTAAGGCATAAGCTATAAGATCTGCATACCCAAACCTTTGAGGTGGTTTGATGACTCTTCGTGTCCTATCTCTTGCCAATAGATAGTCATCAGCTTCCTCAACTTCATCAAGATCATCCGCTTCGACTTTATCTGGGATATGCAATTCAGCATCAACATGCTCCACCTCTACCTGTTCCAACTCTTCGTCAGATACTTCTGCACTTCGACCAACATCATCCGTTTTCTTGAAAGCCATTTCAGCTTCATTGAAAACAACATCTCGATGGTGATAATCTACGTGACTGACTCTAGGCACCATAGCCTATAAGCTTTGACCCCTGGTATCCGAAACATGCATTTGAGAGCTCTAGGTTCGACCTTGTCTTGCCTAATGTGAGCATAGGCTACACAGCCAAATACTCTCAGTTTGTCGAGATTTGGTGGATGTCCCGACCAAACTTCTTCAGGTGTCTTCATATCTAACACGATCGAAGGACATCTATTTATCGATATGTCACGAAATTTCTCACCAAAACACCTTCTTTAATCCAAAGACTAGTCAACATGCATCTAACTCTCCAAGATGGTTCGATTAAACCTTTCAGCCAAACCATTTTGTTGTGGAGTGCCTGCAGTAGTTCTGTGTCTTGCAATACTAGAGGCAGCACAAAAGCTATCGAATGCCTCATTGCAAAATTCAAGACCATTGTCTATTCTCAACCTCTTGACCTTTCTGCCAGTTTGGTTTTCGACCGAGTCTTCCAACCTTTTGAAATTCTCAAAAGTTTCATCCTTAGTCTTCTGAATGAATACCCATAACTTTCTGGAATAGTCATCTACTATGGATAGAAAATACCTTGCTCCCGAATGTGATGGACACCTTGTAGGCCCCAAAGATCATGGATGTAATCAAGGGATCCATGTGTTCTTTGTTTGCCTTTGTTGAACTTCACTGCAAGATTTTCCAAGTACAGGGGTTCAAAACTTTAACTTTTCGACTTTGTCTCCACCAAGCAAATTTTGTTTTCCCAATTCGACTGCACTTTCAACGACATGGCCTAATCTCATGTGCGGTTACATCTCGACAAAGGTTTCGTGGATGCAACATTTGTCGAACCACTTACAACTTCGACACAAGGGTATAAGCCTTGTTTCTTCACCTCTCAAGACTTCCTTGACCCTTCATGACTCTTAGGATACTTTTCTCCTTGAAAACATATCCTTTCTTGTCGAATTCACCAAGAGAAATCAAATTTCTCTTCAAATCAGTACATACGACTTGCAATAACCTTATTGACTCATCATGGAGTTGAATCTCACGGATCCAATACCGCAATCTTGCAAGCTTTGTTGTTTCCCAGCAATACAGATCCACCATCTTGATCACATAATTCCTCGAACAAGTCTTTGTTTGGAGTCATGTGCCAAGTGCACCCAAAATCCATAATCCATTCCTTCGACGAGTTGCTACTTGAAACCACAAGAACATCAGATGAGTCGAAATCATCTTGAACAATAGCTGCATTGCCATTATCCTTTCCTCCATGATCTTTCAGGCGTTCAGGGCACACTTTTCTTGTGTGACCCTCCTTCTTACAATGATAGCATCGAATACCAGATGCTTCACCACTATAAAACCGACTTTTACCTTTCTTCTTGTCGAACTTATTATCCTTTCAAGAATTTTCCTTTAACGGCTAAACCTTCAGCAACCGTCGAAGGTTTATGCTCCTTTCGTTCATTCAAGTCCTTCGAAAACAAGGCTGATTGAACCTCTTCAAAGGTCAGGGACACCCTTCCATACAAGAGAGTTTCTTTGAAGTGGGCATGTGATCTGGGCAACGCCAACAAAGAAGGCTTGATCTTCATCATCAATCTTCACATCAATATTTTCAAGATCAAGAATCGACTTGTTGAACATATCCAACTGCTCAGCCAACACTTTGTCTTCAATCATCTTGAATGAATACAAAGCTTGCTTCAGGTAGAGTCGATTCACCAACGATTTAGTCATGTACAAACTTTCGAGTTTCACCCGTAACCCTACCGCCGTTGTCTCCTTTGATACCTGTCGAAGAACCTTATCACCAAGGCTCAACAAAATTGCACTGTGGGCCTTCTCTATCATTGCCTTCTTCTCAGCTGCCGTCAACTCTTCATTCATGGCTGAATCTCCCTTCAACGCTTCCAAACAACCCTGCTGAACCAGTAGGGCTTTCATCTTCAAGCGCCACAGACCGAAATCGTTCACTTCGGTGAACTTTTCAATATCATACTTTGTCGAAGGCATCTTCTCCACGCTCACCGCACCAATTTGTTGTGAATCCGATGCCTTGAAACAAAATATAATTTTGTTGCTCAAGGTAGGGAAAAAGAATGAAGAACACGATGAACACAAGGATTGGTTATTAACTGCTATTCTTTCCTTTATCTTCAAAACAAGATTACAAGTATATAAGAATAACAAATAACCCTCTCACCCTAAATTAGGATTTGCAGTATACAATGATGAGAGACTAGTATGCTATTTATAATAAACCTAACATACTAAACTAATGGGCTTTTATCACAAATACCCATTACAAGCTAACTTAGGGTACAAGCTAACTTAACCAATTGGACATAACAAACAGGCCCAATTCGATGCTAACAATTCTAGCATCCTTCGACACAATAGAGTTCGACCCAATATCTCACAATATAATCGGTTTCTCTCAAAACAAGTTACATCATAGTCGTTTATATCTTTACCTAGACTTTTTTTCCATAAAATTCATTCTATTTTTAAAGTGCATCCAATTTCTAGCTAGACATTTCAACAAACTAATTTTTTTCAAAATAACTCCTAAATCAAAAGTATAATATTTTTAAATAACAAGTATAAATTAATAATCAAAAATATAATATTTTAAATAACCAGTATAAATTAATAAAATTCAACATAAACAAATGATGCTCTTGTTTCTTGTTATCATGTTGACTCCAACCTTCCAACATCTCACTTAGCATCATCCATTATAACTATATACTCTTAATGAATAAATTAAAAAAGGTTTTACAAAACAAACATTATAAACCGAACATATTATGATCAATTGCAATAATGGAAGTTTTTTCTAACACAGCCCACAACAGTAGTTGCATCACATTCTACAAAACCATGTATAACATCAAGGCACCATCTCACGTCCAATTTTTCTGCCAACATAGGACTCAACTCATCCTCTTCCATCTGCAAGTTGTCACAGACTAATAGAGCCCACATGATTCCTTATGTCCACATCCGTATCAACATCATTTTAACCCGTTTTTCTTAAAGGTGCAACCAAGTTGCAGCTGTTGAGAGTAATTCATATTTAGAACTTCTGAGGGTCAGTCAAAAGTTCTGATGTTCAGAAGCAGAAGCTTATGATATTTTGTCCAGAAGGAATTGAACTTCTGGAGGATAATTTAGTATTTGTTTTTTAGAGATAACTTAGGTGTGAAGTTATAGTATTTAGAGATAACTTAGCTGTGAGGTTATCTCCTTTTAGGGCTTACGTGGCATCCTTCCACTTGCTACTTTTGTGTATAAATAGGTGTTCCTATGCTTCATTAAAATAAAATCCAATTTCTTTTACCAATCAGTTGCAACCATCTTTATCATTTATTATTTTTCTCTTCTTCCTCCACTTTCATCACCTTGTACCAACAATTGGTATCAGAGCTCTTAGTTGTTCTTGAAATTAGTGGAAAACACGAGTGATTGTGAGTTGTGTGTTTGAACAAGATCATATTGATTTTGTGGATTTTGGGAAACACTGAGTGAGAACTAAGATTTGTAAGAAATTTTTCTACAAGGTTTAAGATGAGTGGAAGCAGTAGTTTGAACACTAAACTTCCAGTTTTTAATGGTAAAAACTGGAACAGATGGATGATACAGATGCGAGTTCTGTTTGGTGCTCAAGATGTTCTTGAACTGGTAACACATGGTTATGTTTCAGTAGCAGTAGATGCTACTGAAGAATAGAAAACTGAAGAATGAGGTATGAGGAAGAAGGATCAGAAAGCTCTATTCTATATCCATCAGTGTGTGGATGAAAACGTGTTTGAGAAAATTGTTGATTCGATGACGTCAAAGGAGGCATGGGATATACTGGTAAGATGTTACGGTGGTGACGCATCAGTGTAGAAGGTGAAGCTTCAGTCCCTGCGAAAGCAATATGAGAATCTCAACATGAAGAACAGTAAGAAAGTTTATGAGTACATTTCTAGAGTGATTCTGATCACTAATGAAATGAAAGTTTGTGGAGAAACACTTTCTGAACAAGTAACCATAGAGAAAGTTATGAGGTCGCTTACTCTGCAGTTTGATTATATTGTTGTTTCTATTGAACATTCTAAAAATCTGGAAACCATGAGAATAGAAGAGTTTAAAAGAAGTCTACAAGCACAAGAGTTGCGTCTGACTGAGAGAACTTCTGAGAGAGAAGTTGAGCAAGCTCTGAAGGTTTCTTTTGTCAAGAAGGACCAGAAGCAAAATAGACGTGGTGATAGATTCCAGAAGTCAGAAACCTTAACTTCTGATGAAAAGAAATATCAGAAGGGAAGGGAGAGATATGACAAGAAAAAGGTTCAATGTTACTGTTGTAAATAGTATGGCCATTTTGCCAGAGATTGTAGAAACAAAGGAAGGAAATCAGAAGAAGCGAATATAGCCATAGGAGACTTTGATGATGAACTTGTGCTATTGATTGTAATTATATCAGGTGTTCAAATCACTTGACTGGGAACAAACAATGGCTGATAGACTTTGACTCTAGAAGGAGAACAAAGATCAGATGTGCTGATGATAAGTACCTTAATGCAGAATGTAACACTCCTTCTAAAATACCTCGCAAATTAATATTTAATCAGAGTTAACATAAACGAAAGGGCATTACAATTTATTTAAAACAGAAAATCTCATCAACATGTCATGCTTTTACTGAGGACTTTATTAAAATAATTCAAAACCAATACTATGTTCTACACAGCGGAAAATAGCATAAAATCCAGAATAAATTTAATTCATGATTATTCCAACATAACCCAAAGGAAAACGAGTTCAAATCTATAATTCCAAAACAATCGTTCCCCAGTGTTACAACTACCAGAGCATGACACTGACACGCGAACAATCTAAATAGCACAGCTCAAAAGCCATCATCACCAGCTCCTAAGCTGCTAACTTTAATCTGAAATCATCAAAGTAAGGGTGAGATTTCATCAACAATTAAAATGCATTATACGTTTCTAAAAACAATAAAACAGTCAATACATTATTTCACCCTCATTAGCATAATCAGATTACAGTACACGATTACAATTCACACAGATCAATATGCACAATAACAATAATAATGAAATTATAACACTGGAAACCATCCTATCATGTTATAACTCCATATGCAATGCATACTCACTGCATGTGGTACCAAACGTGAACTAAATTCACACCTTATTCCGTTTACACCTCGGAAACAGCATTAATCAACGATTCGCCCATACACCACTGGGACACGAATCTAGCCTCCCACCACTAAACCACTGGGTACGGGTATTGGCTCTGCAGGTCCAATTCCACACAATGGGAATTAACCACCACCAGAATGCATATGTATGCACAACAAAAGCATGCAACATTCAAATAAGGAACATGATATCACAACATCATTCCATACATAGCCAACACCAACAAACAACACATGATAACAGCATAATCATGAATAAACAATGTCAATCACAACACATGATATTAACATCTATCAAGTATTTACAACGTCAACGACGAACAACCACGACAACAACGAATTCCTCATACGGGAAGTCATATTAACCCAAAAAGATTCACTTACTAGGTTTTTAAAATGTTTTTATAGGGTAGTACATGCTTCCATCTTTCTAACGGTACCAACTACGACTAAATCGGAGTTACGATCGCAAAGATATGACCAAAATAGTTTTTCAAAAGTTATGTTCTGTTTTCAAACAGTATGAGTCGATCCAAAACTCCATGTGTCGACTCATACATGGATTGTGTCGACTCAAGAAACATATGTGTCGACTCATACGCAAATAATTTTTCTGTTTTTAAAATTTTCTTCAGTATGAGTCGATCCATAACCCTCTTGTGTCGATACAAGACTCTCTTGTGTCGATGCAAAGCTTCCAAAATTGCCCCATGAGTCTATGCAAATGCTTTTGTGTCGATACAAGCCTTATTCCAGCTTTTGTTTTCTTAAACCAACGCAGCTTGTATCGATGCAAAGGTCCTTGTGTCGACTCATGCTGCGTTTTTTCACCAAAAACCAGTTATGTTCCCACTGTTTGCAATCCCAATCAACCAAAAACTTTCCCACATACAAGGTACATCATATGCAGTAAAAATTATGTATTATTACATCCAATTAACAGTAGAATTACATCCCTGATCAATCTACAACATAACTCCACACATAGTAACAATCATCACGTATTTTGATTGGGGTTTTTACGCCGGATCATAACGTTAGGGCATAATCTAGAAAATCCTAATTCGAGATTCCTAACGTAATATTCCGTCCTATTGATTATCAAAACCTATAAGGCATATTAACCAGACAAAATCACCCCTTGGGACGATCCTTCGAATTCCGACGCCTTTGGCTTTTTCCCTTTTCTCTTCTCTTCTCCAATGTACGTAGAATGAAAAACCTCCAATTCTCTTTTTTTTCCTTTTCCTCTTAATTTATTCCTTTTATTATTCCAAATAATAAAAATAAAATTATTAGAATAATTAGAGTGATTAGAGTGTTTTACTCCACACACCCTCCAACTCAATCTCACACCCCTACACTTCTATTTATTTAATTAATTAATTAAATCCAATAATCCAAAAATACTAATAATTAAACTTTTAATTAAATTAATAATTAAAATTCTAATTATTTAATAATTGAATTATTTGGGGTGTCACACATAAGGTATGGGAAATGTCATAGTCAAGGGGAAGAATGGGAAAAACAGTCTGATCAAATATGTTTGGTATATTCCTGGAATTAAAAGCAATCTGATGAGTGTAGGTCAGCTCATTGAGAAAGGTTTCTTAGTTGTAATGAAGGAAAACCTCT
Source organism: Vicia sativa (assembly GCA_021764765.1). Lineage (NCBI taxonomy): Eukaryota > Viridiplantae > Streptophyta > Magnoliopsida > Fabales > Fabaceae > Vicia > Vicia sativa. The sequence goes on along the minus strand of CM038795.1, from coordinate 204,858,070 downwards.
TGAAGTTGTATGATTCCCATCAGAAGTTGATTATGAAGTCTGAGCAGGGAAGCAACAAAACATTCAAGGTGAATGTTAATACAACTAAAGCAGAGTGCCTTAGTGCAGAAGGCGTTGAAGGTGATAGTAAGTTGTGGCACAAGAGGTTAGGGCATCTAATTTCAAAGAAGTTTGTACATGGTATTTCAAATATTGTGAAGCCTGAAAAGTCGTGCGAGATATGCATGAAAGGAAAGCAACCTAGATTGCCATTTACATCAGAAGTAGCCCCCAGAGCGAAGCATGCTTTGGGAGTAGTACATTCTAATGTGTGTGGACAATTTCCAGTGCCTTCACTTGGAGGAAACAAATATTTTGTGTCCTTTGTGGATGACTTCACAAGGATGACATGGGTAACATTCATTAAGTTCAAACATGAAGTGTTTACTGAGTTTCAGAAGTTCAAGGTGAAGGCTGAGAAGCAGAGTGGTCAAAAGATGAAAATTATGAGAACAGATGGTGGAGGTGAGTATCTCTACAGAGTTCCAGAAGTTCTGTGAGGAGAATGGAATAGAACATGAGGTTATTGCACCATATACTCCTCAGCACAATGGTCTTGCTGAGAGAAGAAACAGAACTTTGCTTGATATGCCCAGAAGTATGCTGAAAGAGAATAAGCTACCTCATATGTTATGGGGAGAAGTTGTTGCCACAACAACATATGTTCTGAACAAGTGTCCAACAAAGGTGCTGAAGGAAATTGTTCCTTTAGAGAAGTGGACTGGAGATAAGCAAAGTGTTGGTCATCTGAGAGTGTTTGGTTTTGTATGTTACAAACACGTCCCAGAAGCTAGAAGGTAGAAGCTGGATGATATAAGCAAGGTAATGTTACTGGTGGGGTACCACAGTACAGGTGCATATAAGCTCTATTGTCCAGAAACCAACAAAGTAGAAATTAGCAGAGACGTTGTTTTAAAAGAGTCAGAAACATGGGATTGGAGCAAGTCTCAATCAGATTCTGGTTTAGCGTCAACACCAGAGTTAGTTTCTAAAGATTTTTCAAATTCTGAAGATAAGTTAGAGTCAAAAGATGAATCTAATTCTGAAAACTCAGAAGATGAGTCAGAATCTCAGGGAGATTCTGATAGTGAATTTGATTCTGATCCAGATTCTGATAATGATCCAGAATCTGGTGGTGATCATACTTCTGGAAGGGAAAACTCTGAAGACGGAGAGTCTAGAGTACAACCTTCTAGAAACTCAGAAGGTGGTAATTCTAAAGGAAGTAGTTCTGGACAAGGCCCATAAGCTGACGTTCCAAGTTCTGGAGAAGTTTTAGAACAAGTTCAGAGGCCACAGTGGATTAGACAAATACCAAGAAGGTTTGTAAATTTTAACATGTTGCAAGACACTGAAGTAGACTCTGAAGGAGAAGTTGTTCAATGTGTCATGTTAGTAGATTCTGAACTAGTTGGTATTGAAGAAGCTCTCAAGAAGAAAGTATGGCTAAATGCCATGAAAGAAGAACTTGAGGCTATATAGAGGAACAAAACGTGGAAGTTGACAAAACTTCCAGAAAAAAAGAAAGCCATCAGCGTCAGATGGGTTTTCAAGGTAAAACTTAAGCCAAATGGATCAATTGGCAAACACAAAGCAAGACTAATGGCTAGAGGTTTTCTTCAGAGACCTGGACTAGATTACTTTGAGGTGTTTGCTCCTGTACCTAGGCATGAAACAATCAGATTGGTGATTGCTTTAGCTGCAAACAAAAGTTGGCCTTTGATACATCTGGATGTGAAGTCATCATTTATGAATGGTCCACTACAAGAAGAGGTATATGTGTTACAACCTCTTGGATTTGTAAAAAAGAGTCAGGAAAGGATGGTATACAAGTTACATAAAGCCTTGTATGGATTAAAACAAGCGCCCAGAGCTTGGAATCTGAAAATTGATTCATTTTTCAAGAGGCAGAAGTTTCAAAAATGTGAGATGGAGTATGGCGTGTATGTACAGCATTCTGATAGCAATATGATTCTGGTGTGTCTTTATGTTGATGACATATTACTAATAGGAAGTTGTCCAGAAGATATAGTCAAGTTCAAAGAAGTTTTGATGAATGAGTTTGAGATGACAAATCTAGGAAATATGGTGTATTTTCTAGGGATGAAGATTCTGTACTCAAAGAAGGGTATCATTCCACATCAGCTAAAGTATGAACTTGAACTTCTGAAGAGATTTAAGCTGCAGAATTGTAAAGTTATTGTGACACCATCAAAAACCAATCATAAATTAGATTCTGACTCTGATGGTGATTTTGTGGATGCTACAACGTTCAAGCAGTTGGTTGGTTCTCTTAGTTATTTGTGCAATACCAGACCTGAAATTTGCTATACAGTTGGAATGGTCAGCAAATTTATGAGTAATCCAAAGTGGTCCCATTATCAAGTTGCTGTCAGGATTTTGAGGTATATAAAGTGAACTTTAAAATATGGAGTGTTATTTCCCTCTGAAAGAAAGACATAATTAGAATTAGTGAGTTATTTTGATTCTGACTGGTGTGGAGATAGAGTTGACAGAAGAAGTACCTCTGGTTACTTGTTCAAGTTTCTGGGACGTCCTATTTCTTGGAGTTCCAAGAAACAACCTGTTGTGGCTTTGTCAACATGTAAAGCTGAGTATATTGTAGGCGTTGTAGCTGCATGTCAAGCTATTTGGCTATTGAATCTTCTGGAGAATTTGAAGATTGTGATAGAGAAACCTTTGAAGCTGTTGATTGATAACAAGTCTGCAATCAATCTTGCCAAGAATCCAGTGTTGCGTGGAAGAAGCAAGCATATTGAGACGAAGTATAATTTTCTCAGAAGTCAAGTGCAGAAAGGAGTGTTAGAAGTTCTGCACTGCAGCACCTAGAAGCAGTTGGCAGATGTTCTGACAAAGGCTATCAAAACATACTAGTTTCTTCGTTTAAGAAATGAAACTGGTGTTATTAGTTTTTGATGAATATGAATTAAGGGATGGTGTTGAGAGTAGTTCATATTCGAACTTCAGGGGGTCAGTCAGAAGTTCTGATGTTCAGAAGCAGAAGCTTCTGATATTTTATCCAGAAGGGATTGAACTTCTGGAGGATAATTTAGTATTTGCTTTTTAGAGATAACTTAGGTGTGAAGTTATAGTATTTAGAGATAACTTAGCTGTGAGGTTATCTTCTTTTAGGGCTTACGTGACATCCTTCCACTTGTTACTTTTGTGTATAAATAGGTGTTCCTATGCTTCATTAAAATAAAATCTAATTCCTTTTACCAATGAGTTGCAGCTATCTTTATAATTTATTATTTATCTCTTCTTCCTCTACTTTCATCACCTTGCACCAACAGCAGCCGCATGTACATTGGATTTGGGAAGCTTAAGGGGGCATTTTCTTTATTAGCTTAATTGAATTCTTAGATAAAATTTGCAACACTGTTGGCAATAACATAGAAGCAACAAGTATTGAAGTTAAGAAACCAAGATGTTACTATGTTGCCACAACTTAACTCATTTCATCTCCATCAAATCTTCCTCACATGAAATATGCCTCTTCTCCATTCTTATTAACGAATATGGTCTTTCAATGCCACATCTTTCCCTAACACTAATTTTATTTAAATTTTGCGTTTCTTTCTTAATTTCTCTAACTTCTTACTGCTAAATAGAATCACTTCTTTCATTCCTTCTCAATCATCATACTCACAAGTCACAATGTGTCGAGTTTATTGGAGTCAACGAAGAGTGAAGAAGAGTTGCCCTCTTGTTCATTGTGTTAAGGGAAAGAAGAGTTCCGTGGAAGTGATTTGAGACGGTTGAGCCTGGGCAGCTGCCCGACCTAGCTGGGCGCTGGCTCCACCACTGAGTGTTGCACCCTAATTTTTTTGTTTGAAAGTGGAATATATTAGAAAAAAAATTAAAATGTGAATTATTTAGATTTTTTTTTTAAAATGTAGGTTATCATGGTAAAAATTCTTTATAGAAAAATGATATCTTTACACTTAAATATGACAAAAAAATGATATCTTTACACTTAAATATGACAATTACACCGTATTTTATTCGGTTTGATCTTTCTATTATATTTAATAATTATTTTTTTTACTTTTTCTAATACAAAAGAAGACATATACTTATTGTATTATACATGATATAAGTATAAGTGTAAATAATTTAGTGTAAGAATAGCAATTCTCTTCTTTATACACTACTCATTATAAGTTTATCTATGCTAATGCAGTTTATTGAAATAAAACTTAATACAAAGTAGCTAGTCACGGTCTTAATTAATAATAAACATAAAAATCAATAATTGAGCAACAAGTCACACTTTTCAATCAAAACTTCTTAAAGAATTTGTTTCTTCTAAAATCCACATTATAAATTCAGGTTTCAATTTTTACACCTAGTGAGACAAATTAAGCAATTAGACCGTACCCACACCATATAACTAACTACTAACAACTAACAAGACTATTAACTTAACCATGGTTAAGTTAACTAACCATGGTTCCAAAAATGCCAGTTGGAAACATAGAGCGTTAAATCAAAATAATTAACTAACGATCAAGCTCACAAAACTGAATGCATGCGAAATCAATGTTCACACACACAATGCTAAGAGGCGAAATCGTCGGTTCCAAAAGCGCGAGGCACGCCGCCACCACCGCCACCGTATCTAATAAAGTTCTCGTGGCGGTTAAAGCGGACAAGGTGATCTCCAACACCGCATTAGCATGGGCGCTCACTCACATCGTTCATTCCAGTGACTCAATCACACTTCTCGCCGTTTATTCTACGGAAAAAACCGGTAAATCCAAGACGATGAAATTCAAATCCTGTTTAATTGAATTCAGTTTTAATCATTCGTCATCAAATTTTATAATCTGTTCTCGATTTGATTACGAATTACGATTGAACTGATTAAGGTTGATTTGGATTTTTTAGGGAGAAGATTCTGGAATTTCTCGAGACTTGCCGGAGATTGTTCGAATGGACGCGAGGGAAAGTCGCCGGAGCAGATTTCTGATATCTCTGAGTCTTGTGCTCAGATGGTTTTTCAGTTACACAATCACATTGAGGTAACTTTGAAATTTACCGCGCTTTTTTTACTATTTACCGCGTTAAATAATCACGGTTGTATATGAAACGGTTATCGACTTATCGTACCTGAAGAATTTCCCTTTGAGTTCCGTTTTGGATATGTACTGTCGTTTTCGTCTCACTAGTCTTTTTGAGGAATTAGATTTTCTACTGTTACAATATCCACAGTCTGATACCAAATCAACGGTTGATAATATTATAAGAGCTTAGTGGACTATGCAGTATAAAATAACTCTAACAATCTTCCATCTCATTTAAATAATCTTAAAATATAAAGATGACTTAGCAAAACATACGAAATTTATTAGTTGACAGTGTAAAATTGCTTTAAGCTGTTGGTATATTTTCTATTTTCTCATATTTTAATATATGAAATTGGGTTTAAATTTTAATCTATTCAACAATGTTTTAAAAAACTATTGCACTTGCGTAAATGCTTTCATAATTTCCATCAGTACAAATGTTGCGACACAGATTGCTAGCAATTGTGTAAGACTTCGCAATTTCGATTGGTACCAGTGTTGGAACACGGAGTGAGATCCCGGTATGAATTAACCACGATTATTACAATTTCTTCTTTAACATAAAAAAAATAAACAACAATATCAGTATTGTCGTGGCTGTTTTTGTGGTTGCGAACGGTTTTTTAAAATCAATTTCAAATAAATGGATAAGAGATTTGTTACAACTTAAAATCTTTAAATCAAATGGTTTAAATTTGAATACTGATTTTATTCTTTTAAAATAAAAATTTTTAGACTTAATCAAAATGGGATAAAAAAATATGTGACTATCCAATGATGATTGAATGCCTCAAAATTTTAGTGTAGGCCATGTATTATTAATCAAATTCAACTCAATAATTTGATCAGCAATTTTTGGTCTTTTCCATATCATGCATTTTAATTGATCCAAAAAATATACTAGTATATATCATGCATTTTCTAACGTGACAGAGTTTAGGAAGTTTCTGATCTGTACTTCCTTAACTGTATTGTATTCGATTCCCATGTGCTCCATAATTCTAGACTTTCCTTTTGCAAAATTATTATTAATTTTTGTCTTGATTATGATGCATCAATAACTACACATGTACGAAGCTTCTACAATAAATCACCTTGTTACAAAAAATCAATAAATAATACTTATTTATTTTTTCATTCCTTAGTAATCACTTCTGTTATCTATTTTAGCCATTTCTCTTTGATTTTCTATTTTTAATTACATAACTTTCACATGACTATCAATTTCTCTCTCTACATTATGCTTTGAGAGTGAGGGAATAGTAGATAAATCTGTTACAATGATTAAGCGCATTCTATTGGTGCAAGTTATATTTTTTGTCCTTGTGCTGCCTCCCATTCTATGAAAAGACATATACAGTGTGAGTGTTCCCCCACCGGGTCTTGTATTTGTACATTACAAACCATTCCACAACTCATGTCAATACACAGCGAACAATGCTGTGCTTGTAAGTTGGAACTAGTCTAATGACAAAAGAACAAATATTAAAATGATAAGGGGGTGGATTATTAGTCTTCTTTGTAATGTCTTACCTTAAGAATACTTTGGCCGTATCAAGACCTCTTGATTTATGCTGCACGTTTTTTTAAAGATCTTTCTCATGACTTATCAAGATTGAATTATATGGTTAAGTATGTTTGAAGTTGTTATTTCTAATCTTATGATTATGGATGAGAATGTCATGAAATAATAAAATTCAAATAATACTTAACCGCTGATCCCATCATATTCTGAGTGTGGATAATGCTCATAAATTAGGCATGCAGAACTCATAGTGTTGGAAGTAAACTTTCTCCATTCAAATTCTCACACTATCATATTTTGGTATGGCATTGTATATTTGTTGAAATAGGCTGATGTTGTAGTTTTTATAACTGCAGGTTAGGGTGAAGATTAAGGTTGTCACGGGATCTCCCAGTGGTGCTGTGGCGGCTGAAGCTAGATGGAGTGGTTCCTCTTGGGTCATACTGGACAAGTAATTAAACATCAAAAAGTATTTCTTTTTTCTGAGCTACATTAGTTTGTGTCAAAAGTTAATGCAAATATATTATTTTGCAGCATATTTGCATTATGATTTTTATTTGAGGCTTCAACAATATATTAGCTTAGCTATACTTAAGAAACTAATATTACCTTGTTTGAATAACTGCAGCTTGCTAAGGTTAATCATTCAATTGATATAGGCAATTATTTGTTAGTTAATAGGATTTGTTTGATTAACTGCATGACATAACTTTCAATTAGAAATAATAGGTACAACGTTTCGGTGCTGCATGCCCTATTCAGTGAAATATTTGTTAGTGAACTCCTTAACGTTACTGAAACAGGAAACTAAAGCAAGAGGTAAAACATTGCATGGATGAACTTAACTGTAGCATTGTGGTGATGAATGGATCACAGCCTAAAGTCCTCAGACTTAATTTAGGAGGACCCTCCGATGAATTCCAAACACCATTTTTCTCTACTTCCTCTTCACCAGTAGAAATTGGAAAGTTAAATGGGCGCAGATTGAAGCATTCCACCCCAGTGGGTAGTCCCGAATTAGCAGGCTCTTCTGTTACAACCAATATTGGATTAGATTCAGTGTCAAGCTCAGACTCTATGACTTCTCCTTTCCTTGTCTATAAAGAAAACCCGCTGTATAATGGCCAGGGATCACACAAAAGAACAAGCAAACCAATCAACAAGCCAAAAGATTTCAACTTCCAGCCACCATTGTACTTTAATTTGGAAAGAGATAGCCCACCCCCTTCAAAGAAACTCCCAACTTCATCTGTGGCTACTGATAACAACACTGAAATTTGGATCTCTCAGAACCACATTAACAACCAGAAGCTTCAAAGAGATGAAAACAGAATGATCCAAAGAACTAAATCTCCGAATTCTAAAACTTTGCTTGAGACTTTTTTACACTCTGATCAAGAGAAGAGAACAAATGAATTTGAGTTTAACAAAACTCAAGGTGGAAGTTGTGTTACCAGCTCAAGCATCCGAGATAGCCCTATTCCGTTGGGTAGAAATTCCTCTATACCTCCTCCCTTGTGCTCACACTGTCAGAATATAGCACCTGTATTTGGAAACCCTCCTAGACGGTTTTCTTACAGAGAGATAGAAGAAGCTACTGACATGTTCTCAGATTTAAATTTTTTGGCTGAAGGTGGATTTGGTGTGGTTCACAAAGGAATACTGAAAGATGGCCAGGTTGTTGCAGTTAAACAATTAAAATTTAGTGGCTCTCAAGCAAATATTGATTTCAGCAGGGAAGTTCGGGTTTTGAGTTGTGCACAACATAGGAATGTTGTATTACTGATAGGATTTTGCACAGAAATCAATGCGAGGATATTAGTCTATGAGTACATATGTAATGGATCCTTAGACGTCTGCTTACATGGTATGGTATTTACTATCTTTTTACATCTGTTTCCAGGTTCCCTTTTGTATATAATAATTCTTAGGCCTTTTATATCTCTTTATTAATAGTAACACTTTGATGTTTGCATTTGAATGTTCTTTGCAAAAATCCTGATCACATTCAGCCTCTATCATTTGTTGTATATTTAACAGGCAACAAGAGTATACCTTTGGACTGGAACTCACGTTTAAAGATCGCAAGTGGAGTTGCACGAGGCTTGCGCTACCTCCATGAAGATTGTAGAGCTGGTTGTATAGTGCACAGAGACATTTGCCCCAAAAATATCCTCTTAACCCATGACTATGAACCTCTGGTAACTTACTGAACCTTGGCCAAATGCTTACTTCAATTTTATGATGCATGACTGATCAATAAGTATTAGATTAAATTATTTACTATTCATTTAGGTGGCTGATTTCGGGCTTGCTAGATGGCAATCAGAATGGAACATAAATACAGAAGATCGTGTTGTGGGAACTTCAGGGTAATTTTTTAATGCAGGTTAATCAGTCATGACACAGTACACAAATTAAAATTTTGATTCCAATCAAGCTTACCATGCATGAACCTTACCTAGGTACATTGCACCGGAGTATCTTGTTGCTGGAATTCGTACGTGTAAAGTAGATGTATATGCATTTGGAATAGTTTTATTAGAGTTAATAACCGGTCAAAGAATTCGTGAGTTGGAACAGTTCAATGAGCACTCGCATCTTTCTGGATGGTTTCACCCCTCACACATGTTGGACCCCAATCATATCTTGCAAAATGTTGGACCTCTCAACCCATGGTTGGATTCTGAAGGGTCACTAGAGTTTAATCTTCAATTTCAAGCCATGACTCGAGCTGTGTCACTGTGTCTACTTCTGGACCCTGATTCCAGACCCCCAATATCAAAGGTGTGAAACTTTTATCTTCTTTTATGTAACATGGTTTGTTATACTAATTCACTTGATGTTTAAATACAATATATTGAAAAATATCTCTTTTTGTAACATGATTGTAGATCCTCAAAGTGCTTGAAGAGGGCAATGCGGTTCGTTCTTTGGGTTTAGACATCAATTCAGTTGGTAACATAAGTGGTCATTTAAGTGGTTTGAGTTCTCATACTCCTCCTAAAGGTAATAGAAGCCATTGTCGTACATTATCACATTGATATCTACAATGGCTTTTGAACTAGAGGATTCTGTTTTTGTCAATATGGGTCAGTTTGTCAATTGTGTGGTAAATGCATGTCTCTCATAAGCACATAGAAACGTTCACACAACATAAGCACTGTATTTGGTGTTGAAAAGTCAATATCTCAAACTAAAAGAAATAAAGGTTTGTAAGTGATACAATGGGAGGTTAAGACGTCATTGCTAAAATATTAAGAACTCAATTAAAGTTGTGTTACCATTTGCCACTATCATGTGATTTCACAAAGACTGGTTAAACTTAAATAGTTCATCCCTATTTTTCTTCTAATTTTAAGTAACCTTTAAACAATCCAGTTTTATGATATTGTATTTTCATCATGCCTGCCTGGATTCAGTACCAAGTGGCTACACTATATACTACAACAAATTGTTCGTTTATAAGTTCCATCTGATAAGTTATTTAAGGTATCTGTTAAAGAAATTATGTATTACAACTTTCAACCTAAGATTGAGCTACAATAGAAAGAAATGTTAAATATTTCTTCGAGATTATGGAACTCATTGTGTAATCCATTAGAATTTTTTTATATAAAAATTAGCCATGATAAGCTGAACTTATACATTAAAGAAATCAAATCTAAATTCAGCTTATTCACTTTAACTTCTGCATTTTGACACTATTAATTTTGAATAGCAAAAAGGAATATAGAAAAATAAATCCTTGTTCTTAGACAAAGATTCTCTCAATGACTAGTTTTCTATATGATAAAAAATATTCTATATTTGTCCAAGAACTAGTTTGCTATGCAAACTTAAATGTGAATGAGTCTTCAATATCTATTTACATGATCATTGATACCGATACCCGCCAACCATACATGACACTCCTACGCATCGATGAACCGAACAAAATACCTCTTAAACAAAAATAAATAAATGTAAAAGTATCAATGGTGGTGCATACTGTAACATCCCAATTCTGCTCGTCGGAATTAATGATAAAAATCAGAGTAATAAAATTTCATAAATAAATTGAGGTATCACATATCCATGATTTCTACTTTGCAATAAAATGCATCATCAAGATAATCAAAAGTCGGATATACCGATCACGCCATCATACATCAACTAGTCATATACATATGCACACGGCAGCGGATACATCACCATCTATGCCATATAAAAGCATAATACATCAACAAAATAGTCATATTATGATATTAACATAATCCACATAGTTATCAGGATATACAAGTATAATATCCTTAATCAAAACAACAAAAGCGTCCATCCCGAGTGTTACGCTATCAGAGCAAGGAGACTCAAAAGGTAATGACTCGAACTAATTCACCCCATCAATGCGGATCACCTGCACGTTATCAATTTAAAGGTAACGGCGAAAACAAGTAAAGGGTGAGATAAATCAAATCATATAAATAAAGAGATGATAATTAATATATAGTTTCGGAATTATAAAGAGATACCGATAATAAGTAATATTCAACACATATTTCAATCTCACACACTTTTATCATCACAATTCATCACAATCGTCATAAATCATCATAATACAACACATAACCAATGAACTCAAACAAACATAATCGACACAATGTGACTCGACTATGTATGCATATGGTACCAACACATTTTGTTCGTAATTAGGAACATTGGCTAAAGCCCTCGTCGTTTTGACAAAAGTCCTCGTCATTTATGCAATGTATGCAACTCGACAAAAAAAATAACACATACACACAACAACACATTCACATCGTCATAATCATCAAAATGGCATAAGTCCTCGTCATTTTAATTTACCAAACATTGTCGGTAAAACATTGTCATATTTTGCATCATGCAAATCATCATCAACAAATATCATGCATTCACAAATTGGAAGCATTAATCAACAATATTCACAATTCAATTAATTCCGGTTACGGATTAATATTCACCAAAATATACTCGTCATTTTATTTTCTAAACATCGGAGGTAAAACTGTGAGAGCAAAGGTGAAAGTACAGTGTTTTAATGCTTATCCAAACCCTATATGTGCTAATATATCATGCTTCAAACCGGTGAAAGTGAGGAACATCCAAAAATAAACAAATTTCTCAAAATAGCCTGCATGAGCCAACTCATGGGTCCTTAGGTCGGCTCATGAGTGGAAAATTATGGTCTGGCAATGCCCAGGAAGGCGCACGACTTCTCCATGCGTCGACTCATAGTTCTGAGAAAACATGAGTCGACTCATACAAGCAATGCGTCGGCTCATACCCTATTTTTAACAAGACATGAGTCGATTCATAAGGTTATACGCCGGCTCATGCTTGAAGAAAATCTCCCCTCCCACGCTCAAGAAAGCGCACGCCTTCTGGCCTCCTACATGAGCCGGCTCATCACAACTTTTTCTCATTTTTCTGTTAAATATCCAAGTGCTAGGAACAATACAAATGAGAAAGATGCACAACAAAGGGTTTTACATCACCAACTAATATATTATCATTATCACAATCCAAACACCAAATTAAACCAAGAAATTTTCAAGAACCACTCAAATCCTCATAACCCTAACTCAAATAAAATCTATCATTAATCTATTTATAGGATAGAAAATTACCAAACCCCTTACCTCTAGTTCTTGATTCCCTAGCAAGCTTTGTATAACAATGGGTTCTTCCTATTTTCCTCTTCAAGACCACAAACCCTAGTTTTCTTCCTTTTGCTCTTGTTTTTTGTGACACCCCAAATGATTCAACTATTAAATAATTAGAATTTTAATTATTAATTTAATTAAAGGTTTAATTATTGGCATTTTTGAATTAATGGATTTAATTAATTAATTAAATAAATGGGAGTGTTGGAGGTGTAAAGTGGAAATGGGAGGTGTGTAGAGTAAAAGGCTCTAATTATTCTAATTATGTTATTTTATTTAATTGGAATAATATAAAGGAATAAATAAAGGAATAAAGAGAGGAGAAATAGAGTTTTTCATTCTACGTGCTTTTGAGAAGAGAAGAGAAAGAGGAAAAGTCAAGGCGTCGGAAGTTCGAAGAATCGTCGCGAGGTAAGGGGTGATTTGATTAGATTATTATGCCTTGTAGGTTTTGATGATCAATAGAATAATTTAATCCGTTAGGAATCTCGAATTAGGATTTTAGGTTGTGCCCTAACGTTATGATCCGACGTAATAATTCAATTGCAATTGATAAGAACGATTAATTTATGTAGAATGATTGTAGGCTAATTAGAAAACATGATTCTGTGGTCAATTGGATGTGAAAACGCATGAATTAATTCTGTTCTGGTGTATTATGAAGTTTTGTAATGAATGGTATTGATTGGGATTGCAAACAGTGAAGAATAAACTGGTTTTTAGGTGAAAAATAGTAGTATGGGTCGACACAGGATACTATGTGTCGATGCAAGCAGCAAAAATTTAGAAAACCAGAGGCGTGGGAAGAGCTTGTATCGATACATAGAGTCATGCATTGACTCATAGGGAAAAAATGGAAGTTATGCATCGACACATACGTGTTATGCATCGATGCATACTGAACAAAAACTGAAAAATTCCAAAATTTTAATTGTATGCATCGACGCATACGATGCATGTGTCGATACATGTTGTTTATGTATTGATGCATAGGCTTATGCATCGATGCAAACTGTGCTGGAACAGAACATAACTTTCTGAAAACGGTTTGGGTCATATCTTTGCGACCGTAACTCCGATTTAGGCATAGTGGGTATCGTTGGAAAGCTTAGAACGAGTAATATCTATTAAAAACATTTTCAAAACCAGTAATTGAGATCTTGAAGGATTAATATGGCTTCCGTAGCAAGAATTCGTTGTAATTCGTGAATTATTCGTTACGTATACTTACTGTATGTTAATTCCATGTGTCGTAATTAACGTTATATGTTCATGAATTGTTTTTATCATGTGTTGTTGTTGGTGTTGGCTATGTGTGGAATAATGTTGTGTGATCATATTCCGTATTTGGATTGTTGCATGCTTGTGATGTGCATGCATATGCATTCCGGTGATGGTTAATTCCCATTGTGTGGAATTGGACCTGCAGAGCCAATACCCGTACCCAGTGGATAGTGGTGGTGAGGCTGGATTCTTGATCCAGTGGTGTATGGGCGAATCGTTGTTAGCTCTGTTTCCATGGTGTAAGCAGAACAGGGTGTGAATTTAGTTCACGTTTGGTACCACATGCATTGAGTTTGCATTGCATATGTAATTATAACATGTTAGGATGGTTTCCAGTGTTATAATTGTATTGATTGTTGTTATATGCATAATGATTTATGTGAATTGTATTTGTGGATTGTATTCTGATGATGCTAATGAGGGTGGAATAATGTATTGATTGTTTTATTGTTTTAAAGAAACGTATAATGCATTTTAATTCTTGATAAAATCTCACCCTTACTTTGAAGATTTCAGATTGAAGTGATTAGCTGCTCAGGAATTGGTGAGGATGGCTTATAGAGTTGTGCTATTTAGATAGTCCGCGTGTCAGTGTCATGCTCTGGTAGTTGTAACATTGGGGAACGATCGTTTTGGAATTTTAAGGATTAAACTTGTTTCTTTTGAGTTTATGTGTGGAATAACTATGAATTGTGTTTATTCCGAGTTTTATGTTATTTTCGCTGCTGTGTAAAACATAATTGTTGGTTGAATTGTTTAATAAAGTTCTTCAGTAAATGCATGACTACTGTTATGGTGTCTTATTACTTTAAATTTTAAATTGTGACGCCTTTCGTTATGTTAAACTCTGATTAATTATATAATTTGCGGGGAAATTAGAAGGGGTGTTACAATAGTGGTATCAGAGCATAGTCGGTCGTTGTGACTAGTGTCTTAATGTCATTATCCCTTTGTACGCGATAAGTGTGTACAACACTGTCGGTACTTGTTGCTTTTCTGATTGATTATTGCAGGAGTAGTGTGAAACTAAGTGGGGAAGAAGAGATGCTTCCTAGATATGTTCCAATTGTAAGTCATAGGTACGAGGTACTGGTTGAGAAGATAGTGCAAGAGTGGTTAGAGTTGTTGGAATCGTTTAGACCGTGAGTCATAGTTGGAAGTGCAAAAAGGCGAGTACGATTCTGAGAACAAAAAGTGTTGGTAATGATGGTTTATACTCCAGTATGATTATCGGATGTCTATTGACAAATTGAGGACTTGATCACCCTTAATCTCTTATTGATAGTTGACGGAATCGTATTGGATGGTATACAATTGTCTTGCTATCTAAATGGAGTATATAGTGATGAATATGAATGAGGTTTGGTAGAAGCTTGTGAACCATATGAGTTGACAAAGACTCTAATAAGGATAATGAATTAAGATGGATGATCAGAGTTGCGTAGCCATTATTGATGGTGCGGTAGTGTGTATGTTGTATTCTTCGACGGAAGCGAAAGGAAAAGCTAAGAGTAATGAATTGTCGGTGGTGAATGAATTTCCAGAAGTGTTTCCGGAAGATGTTAGTGAATTGCCACCTGAGAGAGAAGTGGAATTTACTATGGATTTGATTCCTGGAACTAGTCCAGTGTCAATGGAGCCTTATCGCATGTCGGCATCTGAATTATCTGAGTTGAAGAAGCAGTTGGAAGAATTACTTGAGAAGAAGTTTACTTGTCCTAGTGTTTCGCCGTGGGGTGCTCCTGTGTTGTTGGTTAAGAAGAAAGAGGGTTCAATGAGACTGTGTGTTGATTACAGGTAGTTGAACAAAGTTACAATCAAGAATCGGTATCCATTGCCGAGGATTGATGATTTGATGGATCAATTGGTTGGAGCTTGTGTACTACGTAAGATTGATTTGAGATCTGGATATCATCAGATTCGTGTGAAGACGGAGGATATTCAGAAAACTGCATTTAGAACGAGGTATGGACATTATGAGTATTCTGTTATGCCGTTTGGAGTTACTAATGCACCTGGTGTTTTCATGGAGTATATGAACAGGATATTTCATCCGTATCTTGATAAGTTTGTGGTGGTCTTTATTGATGATATTCTGATCTATTCGAAGAATGATGAAGAGCATGCATAACATCTTAGAGTTGTATTGGAACTGTTGAAAGAGAAGAAGCTTTATGCGAAGTCTTCTAAGTGTGAATTCTGGTTAAGTGAAGTAAGCTTTCTTGGTCATGTGATTTCCAAGAATGGCATTGTTGTTGATCCTACGAAGGTAGAGGCGGTATCTCAGTAGGAAGCGCCAAAGAATGCTTCTGAAATTCGTAGTTTTCTTGGTCTTGCAGGTTACTACAGGAAGTTCATTGAAGGATTTTTGAAATTAGCCTTGCCGTTGACTAAGTTGACAAGAAAGGGTCAAGTATTTGTTTGGGATTCTGAATGTGAGAAAGGATTCCAAGAGTTGAAGAAGAGGTTTACTAGTGCTCCGATTCTAATTTTGCCGAATCCGGCAGAATCTTTTATTGTGTATTGTGATGCTTCGTTGATGGGATTAGGTGGTGTTTTGATGCAAGATAAGCAGGTTGTGGCTTATGCTTCGAGATAGTTAAAAGTTCATGAAAGGAATTATCTGACTCATGATTTAGAGTTGGCAGTTGTGGTATTTGCTTTGAAATTGTGGAGGCATTATTTGTATGGTTCTCGATTCGAGGTATTCAGCGATCATAAGAGTTTGAAACATCTTTTCGATCAGAAAGAACTAAACATGAGGCAGAGAAGGTGGTTAGAATTTCTGAAGGATTATGATTTTGGTTTGAATTACCATCCTGTTATGGAAAACGTGGTTGCAGATGCATTGAGTATGAAGTCCTTGCATATGTCAATGTTGATGGTTCGTGAATTGGATTTGGTTGAACAATTCAGAGATTTGAGTTTGGTGTGTGAGACTACTTCTGATAGTGTTAAATTGGGTATGTTGAAGTTGACTAGTGGTATTCTTGAGGAAATTCGAACTGGACAGAAATCTGATGTTGGTTTGGTGGATAAATTGACATTGATTAACCAAGGTCAAGGAGGTGAATTCCGAATTGACGAGAATTGAGTTATGAGATTTGGTGATAGAGTTTGTGTTCCGAATATTGCAGAACTTAGGAAGAGTATTTTGGAAGAAGGACATCGTAGTGGATTGAGTATTCATCCCGGTGCTACTAAGATGTACCATGACTTGAAAAAGTTATTTTGGTGGCCTGGAATGAAAAAGGAAATTGCTGAGTTTGTTTATGCTTGTTTGGTTTGTCAAAAGTTAAAGATTGAACATCAGAAACCGTCAGGATTGATGGAGCCGTTGTTTGTTCCAGAGTGGAAATGGGATGGCATTTCTATGGATTTTGTGTCGGGTTTGCCGAGGACAGCGAAGAATTGTGATTCTATTTGGGTTATTGTTGATTGATTGACTAAGTTCGCTCACTTTATTCCGATAAGAATGGATTATCCGATGGAAAGGTTGGCAGAATTATATGTTGAGAAGATCGTAAGTTTGCACGGTATTCCTTCTAGTATTGTGTTGGATAGAGATCTGAAGTTTACGTCTAAGTTTTGGACGGGATTGCAAGAAGCGTTAGGTACTAAGTTCAGGTTGAGTTCCGCTTATCATCCGCAGACAGATGGTCAGACGGAAAGAACGATTCAGTCGTTAGAGGATTTGTTGAGAGCTTATGTGTTGGAGAAAGGTGGAGCATGAGACAGTTATTTGCCATTGATTGAGTTTACCTACAACAATAGTTTTCATTCGAGTATTGGTATGGCTCCGTTTGAGGCATTGTATGGTAGGAGGTGTCGTACACCGTTGTGTTGGTACGAATATGGAGAAAGTGTTGTGATTGGACCGGAGATTGTCCAACAGACTTCGGAAAAGATCAAGATGATTCAGGAGAAGATGAGAACCTCTCAGAGTCGTCAGAAGAGTTATCATGATAAGAGGAGGAAGGATCTTGAGTTTAGTGAAGGAGATCATGTGTTTATGCGAGTTACTCCGATGACTGGTATTGGTCGAGCTTTGAAATCAAAGAAGTTAACTCCGCACTTTATTGGTCCGTTTCAGATTACGAAGAAGGTTGGAAAAGTTGCTTACCAGATTGCTTTACTGCCGTCGCTTGTGAATTTGCATGATGTCTTCCATATATCTCAGTTGAGGAAGTACATTGCTGATTCGTCTCATGAGATTCAAGTAGATGATATACAGGTGCGAGATAATCTGACTGTTGAAGCATTACCTGCGAGAATTGAGGATCGGAAGTTGAAGCAGTTGCGAGGTAAAGAGATAGCTCTGGTGAAAGTAGCTTAGGGAGGACCAACAGGTGGAAATGTTACTTGGGAGCTGGAGAGCTAGATGAAGGACTCGTATCCCGAACTTTTCGTCTAAGGTATGTTTTCGAGGACGAAAACTCTTTTTAGTAAGGGAGAGTTGTGACACCCCAAATAATTCAACTATTAAATAATTAGAATTTTAATTATTAATTTAATTAAATATTTAATTATTGGCATTTTTGAATTAATGGATTTAATTAATTAATTAAATAAATGGGAGTGTTGGAGGTGTAAAGTGGAAATGGGAGGTGTGTAGAGTAAAAGGCTCTAATTATTCTAATTATGTTATTTTATTTAATTGGAATAATATAAAGGAATAAATAAAGGAATAAAAAGAGGAGAAATAGAGTTTTTCATTCTACATGCTTTTGAGAAGAGAAGAGAAAGAGGAAAAGTCAAGGCGTCGGAAGTTCGAAGAATCGTCGCGAGGTAAGGGGTGATTTGATTAGATTATTATGCCTTGTAGGTTTTGATGATCAATAGAATAATTTAATCCGTTAGGAATCTCGAATTAGGATTTTAGGTTGTGCCCTAACGTTATGATCCGACGTAATAATTCAATTGCAATTGATAAGAACGATTAATTTATGTAGAATGATTGTAGGCTAATTAGAAAACATGATTCTGTGGTCAATTGGATGTGAAAACGCATGAATTAATTCTGTTCTGGTGTATTATGAAGTTTTGTAATGAATGGTATTGATTGGGATTGCAAACAGTGAAGAATAAACTGGTTTTTAGGTGAAAAATAGTAGTATGGGTCGACACAGGATACTATGTGTCGATGCAAGCAGCAAAAATTTAGAAAACCAGAGGCGTGGGAAGAGCTTGTATCGATACATAGAGTCATGCATCGACTCATAGGGAAAAAATGGAAGCTATGCATCGACAAATACGTGTTATGCATCGATGCATACTGAACAAAACTGAAAAATTCCAAAATTTTAATTGTATGCATTGACGCATACGATGCATGTGTCGACACATGCTGTTTATGTATTGATGCATAGGCTTATGCATCGATGCATACTGTGCTGGAACAGAACATAACTTTCTGAAAACGGTTTGGGTCATATCTTTGCGACCGTAACTCCGATTTAGGCATAGTGGGTATCGTTGGAAAGCTTAGAACGAGTACTATCTATTAAAAACATTTTCAAAACCAGTAATTGAGATCTTGAAGGATTAATATGGCTTCCGTAGCAAGAATTCGTTGTAATTCGTGAATTATTCGTTGCGTATACTTGTTGTATGTTAATTCCATGTGTCGTAATTAAGGTTATATGTTCATGAATTGTTGTTATCATGTGCTGTTGTTGGTGTTGGCTTTGTGTGGAATAATGTTGTGTGATCATATTCCGTATTTGAATTGTTGCATGCTTTTGATGTGCATGCATATGCATTCCGGTGATGGTTAATTCCCATTGTGTGGAATTGGACCTGCAGAGCCAATACCCGTACCCAGTGGATAGTGGTGGTGAGGCTGGATTCTTGATCCAGTGGTGTATGGGCGAATCGTTGTTAGCTCTGTTTCCATGGTGTAAGCAGAACAGGGTGTGAATTTAGTTCACGTTTGGTACCACATGCATTGAGTTTGCATTGCATATGTAATTATAACATGTTAGGATGGTTTCCAGTGTTATAATTGTATTGATTGTTGTTATATGCATAATGATTTATGTGAATTGTATTTGTGGATTGTATTCTGATGATGCTAATGAGGGTGGAATAATGTATTGATTGTTTTATTGTTTTAAAGAAACGTATAATGCATTTTAATTCTTGATAAAATCTCACCCTTACTTTGAAGATTTCAGATTGAAGTGATTAGCTGCTCAGGAATTGGTGAGGATGGCTTATAGAGTTGTGCTATTTAGATAGTCCGCGTGTCAGTGTCATGCTCTGGTAGTTGTAACACTGGGGAACGATCGTTTTGGAATTTTAAGGATTAAACTTGTTTCTTTTGAGTTTATGTGTGGAATAACTATGAATTGTGTTTATTCCGAGTTTTATGTTATTTTCGCTGTGTAAAACATAATTGTTGGTTGAATTGTTTAATAAAGTTCTTCAGTAAATGCATGACTACTGTTATGGTGTCTTATTACTTTAAATTTTAAATTGTGACGCCTTTCGTTATGTTAAACTCTGATTAATTATATAATTTGCGGGGAAATTAGAAGGGGTGTTACAATAGTGGTATCAGAGCATAGTCGGTCGTTGTGACTAGTGTCTTAATGTCATTATCCCTTTGTACGCGATAAGTGTGTACAACACTGTCGGTACTTGTTGCTTTTCTGATTGATTATTGCAGGAGTAGTGTGAAACTAAGTGGGGAAGAAGAGATGCTTCCTAGATATGTTCCAATTGTAAGTCATAGGTACGAGGTACTGGTTGAGAAGATAGTGCAAGAGTGGTTAGAGTTGTTGGAATCGTTTAGACCGTGAGTCATAGTTGGAAGTGCAAAAAGGCGAGTACGATTCTGAGAACAAAAAGTGTTGGTAATGATGGTTTATACTCCAGTATGATTATCGGATGTCTATTGACAAATTGAGGACTTGATCACCCTTAATCTCTTATTGATAGTTGACGGAATCGTATTGGATGGTATACAATTGTCTTGCTATCTAAATGGAGTATATAGTGATGAATATGAATGAGGTTTGGTAGAAGCTTGTGAACCATATGAGTTGACAAAGACTCTAATAAGGATAATGAATTAAGATGGATGATCAGAGTTGCGTAGCCATTATTGATGGTGCGGTAGTGTGTATGTTGTATTCTTCGACGGAAGCGAAAGGAAAAGCTAAGAGTAATGAATTGTCGGTGGTGAATGAATTTCCAGAAGTGTTTCCGGAAGATGTTAGTGAATTGCCACCTGAGAGAGAAGTGGAATTTACTATGGATTTGATTCCTGGAACTAGTCCAGTGTCAATGGAGCCTTATCGCATGTCGGCATCTGAATTATCTGAGTTGAAGAAGCAGTTGGAAGAATTACTTGAGAAGAAGTTTACTTGTCCTAGTGTTTCGCCGTGGGGTGCTCCTGTGTTGTTGGTTAAGAAGAAAGAGGGTTCAATGAGACTGTGTGTTGATTACAGGTAGTTGAACAAAGTTACAATCAAGAATCGGTATCCATTGCCGAGGATTGATGATTTGATGGATCAATTGGTTGGAGCTTGTGTACTACGTAAGATTGATTTGAGATCTGGATATCATCAGATTCGTGTGAAGACGGAGGATATCCAGAAAACTGCATTTAGAACGAGGTATGGACATTATGAGTATTCTGTTATGCCGTTTGGAGTTACTAATGCACCTGGTGTTTTCATGGAGTATATGAACAGGATATTTCATCCGTATCTTGATAAGTTTGTGGTGGTCTTTATTGATGATATTCTGATCTATTCGAAGAATGATGAAGAGCATGCATAACATCTTAGAGTTGTATTGGAACTGTTGAAAGAGAAGAAGCTTTATGCGAAGTCTTCTAAGTGTGAATTCTGGTTAAGTGAAGTAAGCTTTCTTGGTCATGTGATTTCCAAGAATGGCATTGTTGTTGATCCTACGAAGGTAGAGGCGGTATCTCGGTAGGAAGCGCCAAAGAATGCTTCTGAAATTCGTAGTTTTCTTGGTCTTGCAGGTTACTACAGGAAGTTCATTGAAGGATTTTTGAAATTAGCCTTGCCGTTGACTAAGTTGACAAGAAAGGGTCAAGTATTTGTTTGGGATTCTGAATGTGAGAAAGGATTCCAAGAGTTGAAGAAGAGGTTTACTAGTGCTCCGATTCTAATTTTGCCGAATCCGCCAGAATCTTTTATTGTGTATTGTGATGCTTCGTTGATGGGATTAGGTGGTGTTTTGATGCAAGATAAGCAGGTTGTGGCTTATGCTTCGAGATAGTTAAAAGTTCATGAAAGGAATTATCTGACTCATGATTTAGAGTTGGCAGTTGTGGTATTTGCTTTGAAATTGTGGAGGCATTATTTGTATGGTTCTCGATTCGAGGTATTCAGCGATCATAAGAGTTTGAAACATCTTTTCGATCAAGAAAGAACTAAACATGAGGCAGAGAAGGTGGTTAGAATTTCTGAAGGATTATGATTTTGGTTTGAATTACCATCCTGTTATGGAAAACGTGGTTGCAGATGCATTGAGTATGAAGTCCTTGCATATGTCAATGTTGATGGTTCGTGAATTGGATTTGGTTGAACAATTCAGAGATTTGAGTTTGGTGTGTGAGACTACTTCTGATAGTGTTAAATTGGGTATGTTGAAGTTGACTAGTGGTATTCTTGAGGAAATTCGAACTGGACAGAAATCTGATGTTGGTTTGGTGGATAAATTGACATTGATTAACCAAGGTCAAGGAGGTGAATTCCGAATTGACGAGAATTGAGTTATGAGATTTGGTGATAGAGTTTGTGTTCCGAATATTGCAGAACTTAGGAAGAGTATTTTGGAAGAAGGACATCGTAGTGGATTGAGTATTCATCCCGGTGCTACTAAGATGTACCATGACTTGAAAAAGTTATTTTGGTGGCCTGGAATGAAAAAGGAAATTGCTGAGTTTGTTTATGCTTGTTTGGTTTGTCAAAAGTTAAAGATTGAACATCAGAAACCGTCAGGATTGATGGAGCCGTTGTTTGTTCCAGAGTGGAAATGGGATGGCATTTCTATGGATTTTGTGTCGGGTTTGCCGAGGACAGCGAAGAATTGTGATTCTATTTGGGTTATTGTTGATTGATTGACTAAGTTCGCTCACTTTATTCCGATAAGAATGGATTATCCGATGGAAAGGTTGGCAGAATTATATGTTGAGAAGATCGTAAGTTTGCACGGTATTCCTTCTAGTATTGTGTTGGATAGAGATCTGAAGTTTACGTCTAAGTTTTGGACGGGATTGCAAGAAGCGTTAGGTACTAAGTTCAGGTTGAGTTCCGCTTATCATCCGCAGACAGATGGTCAGACGGAAAGAACGATTCAGTCGTTAGAGGATTTGTTGAGAGCTTATGTGTTGGAGAAAGGTGGAGCATGAGACAGTTATTTGCCATTGATTGAGTTTACCTACAACAATAGTTTTCATTCGAGTATTGGTATGGCTCCGTTTGAGGCATTGTATGGTAGGAGGTGTCGTACACCGTTGTGTTGGTACGAATATGGAGAAAGTGTTGTGATTGGACCGGAGATTGTCCAACAGACTTCGGAAAAGATCAAGATGATTCAGGAGAAGATGAGAACCTCTCAGAGTCGTCAGAAGAGTTATCATGATAAGAGGAGGAAGGATCTTGAGTTTAGTGAAGGAGATCATGTGTTTATGCGAGTTACTCCGATGACTGGTATTGGTCGAGCTTTGAAGTCAAAGAAGTTGACTCCGCGCTTTATTGGTCCGTATCAAATTACCAAGAAGGTTGGAAGAGTTGCTTATCAGATTGCTTTACCATCGTCGCTTGCGAATTTGCACGATGTCTTCCATGTATCTCAGTTGAGGAAGTACAATGTTGATCCGTCTCATGAGATTCAGGTAGATGATATACAGGTGCGAGATAATCTGACTGTTGAAGCATTACCTGCGAGAATTGAGGATCGGAAGTTGAAGCAGTTGCGAGGTAAAGAGATAGCTCTGGTGAAAGTAGCTTAGGGAGGACCAACAGGTGGAAATGTTACTTGGGAGCTGGAGAGCTAGATGAAGGACTCGTATCCCGAACTTTTCGTCTAAGGTATGTTTTCGAGGACGAAAACTCTTTTTAGTAAGGGAGAGTTGTGACACCCCAAATAATTCAACTATTAAATAATTAGAATTTTAATTATTAATTTAATTAAATATTTAATTATTGGCATTTTTGAATTAATGGATTTAATTAATTAATTAAATAAATGGGAGTGTTGGAGGTGTAAAGTGGAAATGGGAGGTGTGTAGAGTAAAAGGCTCTAATTATTCTAATTATGTTATTTTATTTAATTGGAATAATATAAAGGAATAAATAAAGGAATAAAGAGAGGAGAAATAGAGTTTTTCATTCTACGTGCTTTTGAGAAGGGAAGAGAAAGAGGAAAAGTCAAGGCGTCGGAAGTTCGAAGAATCGTCGCGAGGTAAGGGGTGATTTGATCAGATTATTATGTCTTATAGGTTTTGATGATCAATAGAATAATTTAATCCATTAGGAATCTCGAATTAGGATTTTAGGTTGTGCCCTAACGTTATGATCCGACGTAATAATTCAATTGGAATTGATAAGAACGATTAATTTATGTAGAATGATTGTAGGCTAATTAGAAAACATGATTCTGTGGTCAATTGGATGTGAAAACGCATGAATTAATTCTGTTCTGGTGTATTATGAAGTTTGGTAATGAATGGTATTGATTGGGATTGCAAACAGTGAAGAATAAACTAGTTTTTAGGTGAAAAATAGCAATATGGGTCGACACAAGATGCTATGTGTCGATGCAAGCAGCAAAAATTTAGAAAACCAGAGGCGTGGGAAGAGCTTGTATCGATACATAGAGTCATGCATCGACTCATAGGGAAAAAATGGAAGCTATGCATCGACAAATACGTGTTATGCATCGATGCATACTGAACAAAACTGAAAAATTCCAAAATTTTAATTGTATGCATTGACGCATACGATGCATGTGTCGACACATGCTGTTTATGTATTGATGCATAGGCTTATGCATCGATGCATACTGTGCCGGAACAGAACATAACTTTCTGAAAACGGTTTGGGTCATATCTTTGCGACCGTAACTCCGATTTAGGCATAATGGGTGTCGTTAGAAAGCTTAGAACGAGTATTATCTATTAAAAACATTTTCAAAACCAGTAATTGAGATCTTGAAGGATTAATATGGCTTCCGTAGCAAGAATTCATTGTAATTCGTGAATTATTCGTTGCGTATACTTGTTGTATGTTAATTCCATGTGTCGTAATTAAGGTTATATGTTCATGAATTGTTGTTATCATGTGCTGTTTTTGGTGTTGGCTTTGTGTGGAATAATGTTGTGTGATCATATTCCGTATTTGAATTGTTGCATGCTTTTGATGTGCATGCATATGCATTCCGGTGATGGTTAATTCCCATTGTGTGGAATTGGACCTGCAGAGCCAATACCCGTACCCAGTGGATAGTGGTGGTGAGGCTGGATTCTTGATCCAGTGGTGTATGGGCGAATCGTTGTTAGCTCTGTTTCCATGGTGTAAGCGGAACAGGGTGTGAATTTAGTTCACGTTTGGTACCACATGCATTGAGTCTGCATTGCATATGTAATTATAACATGTTAGGATGGTTTCCAGTGTTATAATTGTATTGATTGTTGTTATATGCATAATGATTTATGTGAATTGTATTTGTGGATTGTATTCTGATGATGCTAATGAGGGTGGAATAATGTATTGATTGTTTTATTGTTTTAAAGAAACGTATAATGCATTTTAATTCTTGATAAAATCTCACCCTTACTTTGAAGATTTCAGATTGAAGTGATTAGCTGCTCAGGAATTGGTGAGGATGGCTTATAGAGTTGTGCTATTTAGATAGTCCGCGTGTCAGTGTCATGCTCTGGTAGTTGTAACACTGGGGAACGATCGTTTTGGAATTTTAAGGATTAAACTTGTTTCTTTTGAGTTTATGTGTGGAATAACTATGAATTGTGTTTATTCCGAGTTTTATGTTATTTTCGCTGTGTAAAACATAATTGTTGGTTGAATTGTTTAATAAAGTTCTTCAGTAAATGCATGACTACTGTTATGGTGTCTTATTACTTTAAATTTTAAATTGTGACGCCTTTCGTTATGTTAAACTCTGATTAATTATATAATTTGCGGGGAAATTAGAAGGGGTGTTACAATAGTGGTATCAGAGCATAGTCGGTCGTTGTGACTAGTGTCTTAATGTCATTATCCCTTTGTACGCGATAAGTGTGTACAACACTGTCGGTACTTGTTGCTTTTCTGATTGATTATTGCAGGAGTAGTGTGAAACTAAGTGGGGAAGAAGAGATGCTTCCTAGATATGTTCCAATTGTAAGTCATAGGTACGAGGTACTGGTTGAGAAGATAGTGCAAGAGTGGTTAGAGTTGTTGGAATCGTTTAGACCGTGAGTCATAGTTGGAAGTGCAAAAAGGCGAGTACGATTCTGAGAACAAAAAGTGTTGGTAATGATGGTTTATACTCCAGTATGATTATCGGATGTCTATTGACAAATTGAGGACTTGATCACCCTTAATCTCTTATTGATAGTTGACGGAATCGTATTGGATGGTATACAATTGTCTTGCTATCTAAATGGAGTATATAGTGATGAATATGAATGAGGTTTGGTAGAAGCTTGTGAACCATATGAGTTGACAAAGACTCTAATAAGGATAATGAATTAAGATGGATGATCAGAGTTGCGTAGCCATTATTGATGGTGCGGTAGTGTGTATGTTGTATTCTTCGACGGAAGCGAAAGGAAAAGCTAAGAGTAATGAATTGTCGGTGGTGAATGAATTTCCAGAAGTGTTTCCGGAAGATGTTAGTGAATTGCCACCTGAGAGAGAAGTGGAATTTACTATGGATTTGATTCCTGGAACTAGTCCAGTGTCAATGGAGCCTTATCGCATGTCGGCATCTGAATTATCTGAGTTGAAGAAGCAGTTGGAAGAATTACTTGAGAAGAAGTTTACTTGTCCTAGTGTTTCGCCGTGGGGTGCTCCTGTGTTGTTGGTTAAGAAGAAAGAGGGTTCAATGAGACTGTGTGTTGATTACAGGTAGTTGAACAAAGTTACAATCAAGAATCGGTATCCATTGCCGAGGATTGATGATTTGATGGATCAATTGGTTGGAGCTTGTGTACTACGTAAGATTGATTTGAGATCTGGATATCATCAGATTCGTGTGAAGACGGAGGATATTCAGAAAACTGCATTTAGAACGAGGTATGGACATTATGAGTATTCTGTTATGCCGTTTGGAGTTACTAATGCACCTGGTGTTTTCATGGAGTATATGAACAGGATATTTCATCCGTATCTTGATAAGTTTGTGGTGGTCTTTATTGATGATATTCTGATCTATTCGAAGAATGATGAAGAGCATGCATAACATCTTAGAGTTGTATTGGAACTGTTGAAAGAGAAGAAGCTTTATGCGAAGTCTTCTAAGTGTGAATTCTGGTTAAGTGAAGTAAGCTTTCTTGGTCATGTGATTTCCAAGAATGGCATTGTTGTTGATCCTACGAAGGTAGAGGCGGTATCTCAGTAGGAAGCGCCAAAGAATGCTTCTGAAATTCGTAGTTTTCTTGGTCTTGCAGGTTACTACAGGAAGTTCATTGAAGGATTTTTGAAATTAGCCTTGCCGTTGACTAAGTTGACAAGAAAGGGTCAAGTATTTGTTTGGGATTCTGAATGTGAGAAAGGATTCCAAGAGTTGAAGAAGAGGTTTACTAGTGCTCCGATTCTAATTTTGCCGAATCCGGCAGAATCTTTTATTGTGTATTGTGATGCTTCGTTGATGGGATTAGGTGGTGTTTTGATGCAAGATAAGCAGGTTGTGGCTTATGCTTCGAGATAGTTAAAAGTTCATGAAAGGAATTATCTGACTCATGATTTAGAGTTGGCAGTTGTGGTATTTGCTTTGAAATTGTGGAGGCATTATTTGTATGGTTCTCGATTCGAGGTATTCAGCGATCATAAGAGTTTGAAACATCTTTTCGATCAGAAAGAACTAAACATGAGGCAGAGAAGGTGGTTAGAATTTCTGAAGGATTATGATTTTGGTTTGAATTACCATCCTGTTATGGAAAACGTGGTTGCAGATGCATTGAGTATGAAGTCCTTGCATATGTCAATGTTGATGGTTCGTGAATTGGATTTGGTTGAACAATTCAGAGATTTGAGTTTGGTGTGTGAGACTACTTCTGATAGTGTTAAATTGGGTATGTTGAAGTTGACTAGTGGTATTCTTGAGGAAATTCGAACTGGACAGAAATCTGATGTTGGTTTGGTGGATAAATTGACATTGATTAACCAAGGTCAAGGAGGTGAATTCCGAATTGACGAGAATTGAGTTATGAGATTTGGTGATAGAGTTTGTGTTCCGAATATTGCAGAACTTAGGAAGAGTATTTTGGAAGAAGGACATCGTAGTGGATTGAGTATTCATCCCGGTGCTACTAAGATGTACCATGACTTGAAAAAGTTATTTTGGTGGCCTGGAATGAAAAAGGAAATTGCTGAGTTTGTTTATGCTTGTTTGGTTTGTCAAAAGTTAAAGATTGAACATCAGAAACCGTCAGGATTGATGGAGCCGTTGTTTGTTCCAGAGTGGAAATGGGATGGCATTTCTATGGATTTTGTGTCGGGTTTGCCGAGGACAGCGAAGAATTGTGATTCTATTTGGGTTATTGTTGATTGATTGACTAAGTTCGCTCACTTTATTCCGATAAGAATGGATTATCCGATGGAAAGGTTGGCAGAATTATATGTTGAGAAGATCGTAAGTTTGCACGGTATTCCTTCTAGTATTGTGTTGGATAGAGATCTGAAGTTTACGTCTAAGTTTTGGACGGGATTGCAAGAAGCGTTAGGTACTAAGTTCAGGTTGAGTTCCGCTTATCATCCGCAGACAGATGGTCAGACGGAAAGAACGATTCAGTCGTTAGAGGATTTGTTGAGAGCTTATGTGTTGGAGAAAGGTGGAGCATGAGACAGTTATTTGCCATTGATTGAGTTTACCTACAACAATAGTTTTCATTCGAGTATTGGTATGGCTCCGTTTGAGGCATTGTATGGTAGGAGGTGTCGTACACCGTTGTGTTGGTACGAATATGGAGAAAGTGTTGTGATTGGACCGGAGATTGTCCAATAGACTTCGGAAAAGATCAAGATGATTCAGGAGAAGATGAGAACCTCTCAGAGTCGTCAGAAGAGTTATCATGATAAGAGGAGGAAGGATCTTGAGTTTAGTGAAGGAGATCATGTGTTTATGCGAGTTACTCCGATGACTGGTATTGGTCGAGCTTTGAAGTCAAAGAAGTTGACTCCCGCGCTTTATTGGTCCGTATCAAATTACCAAGAAGGTTGGAAGAGTTGCTTATCAGATTGCTTTACCATCGTCGCTTGCGAATTTGCACGATGTCTTCCATGTATCTCAGTTGAGGAAGTACAATGTTGATCCGTCTCATGAGATTCAGGTAGATGATATACAGGTGCGAGATAATCTGACTGTTGAAGCATTACCTGCGAGAATTGAGGATCGGAAGTTGAAGCAGTTGCGAGGTAAAGAGATAGCTCTGGTGAAAGTAGCTTAGGGAGGACCAACAGGTGGAAATGTTACTTGGGAGCTGGAGAGCTAGATGAAGGACTCGTATCCCGAACTTTTCGTCTAAGGTATGTTTTCGAGGACGAAAACTCTTTTTAGTAAGGGAGAGTTGTGACACCCCAAATAATTCAACTATTAAATAATTAGAATTTTAATTATTAATTTAATTAAATATTTAATTATTGGCATTTTTGAATTAATGGATTTAATTAATTAATTAAATAAATGGGAGTGTTGGAGGTGTAAAGTGGAAATGGGAGGTGTGTAGAGTAAAAGGCTCTAATTATTCTAATTATGTTATTTTATTTAATTGGAATAATATAAAGGAATAAATAAAGGAATAAAGAGAGGAGAAATAGAGTTTTTCATTCTACGTGCTTTTGAGAAGAGAAGAGAAAGAGGAAAAGTCAAGGCGTCGGAAGTTCGAAGAATCGTCGCGAGGTAAGGGGTGATTTGATTAGATTATTATGCCTTGTAGGTTTTGATGATCAATAGAATAATTTAATCCGTTAGGAATCTCGAATTAGGATTTTAGGTTGTGCCCTAACGTTATGATCCGACGTAATAATTCAATTGCAATTGATAAGAACGATTAATTTATGTAGAATGATTGTAGGCTAATTAGAAAACATGATTCTGTGGTCAATTGGATGTGAAAACGCATGAATTAATTCTGTTCTGGTGTATTATGAAGTTTGGTAATGAATGGTATTGATTGGGATTGCAAACAGTGAAGAATAAACTAGTTTTTAGGTGAAAAATAGCAATATGGGTCGACACAAGATGCTATGTGTCGATGCAAGCAGCAAAAATTTAGAAAACCAGAGGCGTGGGAAGAGCTTGTATCGATACATAGAGTCATGCATCGACTCATAGGGAAAAAATGGAAGCTATGCATCGACAAATACGTGTTATGCATCGATGCATACTGAACAAAACTGAAAAATTCCAAAATTTTAATTGTATGCATTGACGCATACGATGCATGTGTCGACACATGCTGTTTATGTATTGATGCATAGGCTTATGCATCGATGCATACTGTGCCGGAACAGAACATAACTTTCTGAAAACGGTTTGGGTCATATCTTTGCGACCGTAACTCCGATTTAGGCATAATGGGTGTCGTTAGAAAGCTTAGAACGAGTATTATCTATTAAAAACATTTTCAAAACCAGTAATTGAGATCTTGAAGGATTAATATGGCTTCCGTAGCAAGAATTCATTGTAATTCGTGAATTATTCGTTGCGTATACTTGTTGTATGTTAATTCCATGTGTCGTAATTAAGGTTATATGTTCATGAATTGTTGTTATCATGTGCTGTTTTTGGTGTTGGCTTTGTGTGGAATAATGTTGTGTGATCATATTCCGTATTTGAATTGTTGCATGCTTTTGATGTGCATGCATATGCATTCCGGTGATGGTTAATTCCCATTGTGTGGAATTGGACCTGCAGAGCCAATACCCGTACCCAGTGGATAGTGGTGGTGAGGCTGGATTCTTGATCCAGTGGTGTATGGGCGAATCGTTGTTAGCTCTATTTCCATGGTGTAAGCGGAACAGGGTGTGAATTTAGTTCACGTTTGGTACCACATGCATTGAGTCTGCATTGCATATGTAATTATAACATGTTAGGATGGTTTCCAGTGTTATAATTGTATTGATTGTTGTTATATGCATAATGATTTGTGTGAATTGTATTTGTGGATTGTATTCTGATGATGCTAATGAGGGTGGAATAATGTATTGATTGTTTTATTGTTTTAAAGAAACGTATAATGCATTTTAATTCTTGATGAAATCTCACCCTTACTTTGATGATTTCAGATTGAAGTGATTAGCTGCTCAGGAATTGGTGAGGATGGATTATAGAGCTGTGCTATTTAGATAGTCCGCGTGTCAGTGTCATGCTCTGGTAGTTGTAACACTGGGGAACGATCGTTTTGGAATTTTAAGGATTAAACTTGTTTCTTTTGAGTTTATGTGTGGAATAACTATGAATTGTGTTTATTCCGAGTTTTATGTTATTTTCGCTGTGTAAAACATAATTGTTGGTTGAATTGTTTAATAAAGTTCTTCAGTAAATGCATGACTACTGTTATGGTGTCTTATTACTTTAAATTTTAAATTGTGACGCCTTTCGTTATGTTAAACTCTGATTAATTATATAATTTGCGGGGAAATTAGAAGGGGTGTTACAATAGTGGTATCAGAGCATAGTCGGTCGTTGTGACTAGTGTCTTAATGTCATTATCCCTTTGTACGCGATAAGTGTGTACAACACTGTCGGTACTTGTTGCTTTTCTGATTGATTATTGCAGGAGTAGTGTGAAACTAAGTGGGGAAGAAGAGATGCTTCCTAGATATGTTCCAATTGTAAGTCATAGGTACGAGGTACTGGTTGAGAAGATAGTGCAAGAGTGGTTAGAGTTGTTGGAATCGTTTAGACCGTGAGTCATAGTTGGAAGTGCAAAAAGGCGAGTACGATTCTGAGAACAAAAAGTGTTGGTAATGATGGTTTATACTCCAGTATGATTATCGGATGTCTATTGACAAATTGAGGACTTGATCACCCTTAATCTCTTATTGATAGTTGACGGAATCGTATTGGATGGTATACAATTGTCTTGCTATCTAAATGGAGTATATAGTGATGAATATGAATGAGGTTTGGTAGAAGCTTGTGAACCATATGAGTTGACAAAGACTCTAATAAGGATAATGAATTAAGATGGATGATCAGAGTTGCGTAGCCATTATTGATGGTGCGGTAGTGTGTATGTTGTATTCTTCGACGGAAGCGAAAGGAAAAGCTAAGAGTAATGAATTGTCGGTGGTGAATGAATTTCCAGAAGTGTTTCCGGAAGATGTTAGTGAATTGCCACCTGAGAGAGAAGTGGAATTTACTATGGATTTGATTCCTGGAACTAGTCCAGTGTCAATGGAGCCTTATCGCATGTCGGCATCTGAATTATCTGAGTTGAAGAAGCAGTTGGAAGAATTACTTGAGAAGAAGTTTACTTGTCCTAGTGTTTCGCCGTGGGGTGCTCCTGTGTTGTTGGTTAAGAAGAAAGAGGGTTCAATGAGACTGTGTGTTGATTACAGGTAGTTGAACAAAGTTACAATCAAGAATCGGTATCCATTGCCGAGGATTGATGATTTGATGGATCAATTGGTTGGAGCTTGTGTACTACGTAAGATTGATTTGAGATCTGGATATCATCAGATTCGTGTGAAGACGGAGGATATTCAGAAAACTGCATTTAGAACGAGGTATGGACATTATGAGTATTCTGTTATGCCGTTTGGAGTTACTAATGCACCTGGTGTTTTCATGGAGTATATGAACAGGATATTTCATCCGTATCTTGATAAGTTTGTGGTGGTCTTTATTGATGATATTCTGATCTATTCGAAGAATGATGAAGAGCATGCATAACATCTTAGAGTTGTATTGGAACTGTTGAAAGAGAAGAAGCTTTATGCGAAGTCTTCTAAGTGTGAATTCTGGTTAAGTGAAGTAAGCTTTCTTGGTCATGTGATTTCCAAGAATGGCATTGTTGTTGATCCTACGAAGGTAGAGGCGGTATCTCAGTAGGAAGCGCCAAAGAATGCTTCTGAAATTCGTAGTTTTCTTGGTCTTGCAGGTTACTACAGGAAGTTCATTGAAGGATTTTTGAAATTAGCCTTGCCGTTGACTAAGTTGACAAGAAAGGGTCAAGTATTTGTTTGGGATTCTGAATGTGAGAAAGGATTCCAAGAGTTGAAGAAGAGGTTTACTAGTGCTCCGATTCTAATTTTGCCGAATCCGGCAGAATCTTTTATTGTGTATTGTGATGCTTCGTTGATGGGATTAGGTGGTGTTTTGATGCAAGATAAGCAGGTTGTGGCTTATGCTTCGAGATAGTTAAAAGTTCATGAAAGGAATTATCTGACTCATGATTTAGAGTTGGCAGTTGTGGTATTTGCTTTGAAATTGTGGAGGCATTATTTGTATGGTTCTCGATTCGAGGTATTCAGCGATCATAAGAGTTTGAAACATCTTTTCGATCAGAAAGAACTAAACATGAGGCAGAGAAGGTGGTTAGAATTTCTGAAGGATTATGATTTTGGTTTGAATTACCATCCTGTTATGGAAAACGTGGTTGCAGATGCATTGAGTATGAAGTCCTTGCATATGTCAATGTTGATGGTTCGTGAATTGGATTTGGTTGAACAATTCAGAGATTTGAGTTTGGTGTGTGAGACTACTTCTGATAGTGTTAAATTGGGTATGTTGAAGTTGACTAGTGGTATTCTTGAGGAAATTCGAACTGGACAGAAATCTGATGTTGGTTTGGTGGATAAATTGACATTGATTAACCAAGGTCAAGGAGGTGAATTCCGAATTGACGAGAATTGAGTTATGAGATTTGGTGATAGAGTTTGTGTTCCGAATATTGCAGAACTTAGGAAGAGTATTTTGGAAGAAGGACATCGTAGTGGATTGAGTATTCATCCCGGTGCTACTAAGATGTACCATGACTTGAAAAAGTTATTTTGGTGGCCTGGAATGAAAAAGGAAATTGCTGAGTTTGTTTATGCTTGTTTGGTTTGTCAAAAGTTAAAGATTGAACATCAGAAACCGTCAGGATTGATGGAGCCGTTGTTTGTTCCAGAGTGGAAATGGGATGGCATTTCTATGGATTTTGTGTCGGGTTTGCCGAGGACAGCGAAGAATTGTGATTCTATTTGGGTTATTGTTGATTGATTGACTAAGTTCGCTCACTTTATTCCGATAAGAATGGATTATCCGATGGAAAGGTTGGCAGAATTATATGTTGAGAAGATCGTAAGTTTGCACGGTATTCCTTCTAGTATTGTGTTGGATAGAGATCTGAAGTTTACGTCTAAGTTTTGGACGGGATTGCAAGAAGCGTTAGGTACTAAGTTCAGGTTGAGTTCCGCTTATCATCCGCAGACAGATGGTCAGACGGAAAGAACGATTCAGTCGTTAGAGGATTTGTTGAGAGCTTATGTGTTGGAGAAAGGTGGAGCATGAGACAGTTATTTGCCATTGATTGAGTTTACCTACAACAATAGTTTTCATTCGAGTATTGGTATG
Organism: Vicia sativa; assembly: GCA_021764765.1. NCBI lineage: Eukaryota > Viridiplantae > Streptophyta > Magnoliopsida > Fabales > Fabaceae > Vicia > Vicia sativa. Next base: position 204,823,679 of record CM038795.1, on the reverse strand, counting down.
GCTCCGTTTGAGGCATTGTATGGTAGGAGGTGTCGTACACCGTTGTGTTGGTACGAATATGGAGAAAGTGTTGTGATTGGACCGGAGATTGTCCAACAGACTTCGGAAAAGATCAAGATGATTCAGGAGAAGATGAGAACCTCTCAGAGTCGTCAGAAGAGTTATCATGATAAGAGGAGGAAGGATCTTGAGTTTAGTGAAGGAGATCATGTGTTTATGCGAGTTACTCCGATGACTGGTATTGGTCGAGCTTTGAAGTCAAAGAAGTTGACTCCGCGCTTTATTGGTCCGTATCAAATTACCAAGAAGGTTGGAAGAGTTGCTTATCAGATTGCTTTACCATCGTCGCTTGCGAATTTGCACGATGTCTTCCATGTATCTCAGTTGAGGAAGTACAATGTTGATCCGTCTCATGAGATTCAGGTAGATGATATACAGGTGCGAGATAATCTGACTGTTGAAGCATTACCTGCGAGAATTGAGGATCGGAAGTTGAAGCAGTTGCGGGGTAAAGAGATAGCTCTGGTGAAAGTAGCTTGGGGAGGACCAACAGGTGGAAATGTTACTTGGGAGCTAGAGAGCCAGATGAAGGACTCGTATCCCGAACTTTTCGTCTAAGGTATGTTTTCGAGGACGAAAACTCTTTTAGTAAGGGAGAGTTGTGACACCCCAAATAATTCAACTATTAAATAATTAGAATTTTAATTATTAATTTAATTAAATATTTAATTATTGGCATTTTTGAATTAATGGATTTAATTAATTAATTAAATAAATGGGAGTGTTGGAGGTGTGAAGTGGAATTGGGAGGTGTGTGTTGAAGCGGTATAGCGGCAAGCAAAGAGTTGGTATTATTTTTACCGGGTGATATATACCGGTTAGGTTATATCGTATCGTGTCCACAGAGATTGGTTATTGATTCGTTGTTCGACAATTCTACCGTTAATGAGTTTGAGATTAAAAGAAATGAAAATAAAATACAAAAAGTAAATAAACAAAAAGTATAAAGGATGGACAGCTTGTCTGGAATGAACGTAAACTACTCGTCACAGACTTAAATCTACCACCTATGTCATACTCGGCCTACGATACTCGTCCGTTTCATCACATACCTCTCACAACCTAAGTTATTTCTAATCCAAATTGAGATTCCTCCCGAATCACCTCAATATCCAATTTTGGCATACCTCGACAATTAGAGACATTAAGATTAGATACTCTATAGTGAATGTCAGCTCTAAACGCATTTCTAGCATTCAGAAACTAACAGATAATCATCCTAGGTAAGAATCTAAGAATTCTATCTCTAGTAAAGCTCCAATCCCTAACATAGAGTAAAAACCCAAGACAATCACCAACACAGATTCGTAAAGTAAACTTTATACAATGCCAAGGGCGACAAAAATACATGAGTTAGAGTAGATATACATACAAAACCCAACAAAAGAGATTACAGAGAGAAGAGAAGAAGAGGAACCAAATATTTCTTGGTTTGTCAACACCAATCGACGAGGGATTCGACTCCGGATCATCCAAATGCAAGCTCCAATGTTGTTTTCTAAGCTCTCTAGACCAAAACATGATGTTGATGGTGTTGGGACTCAAAAATACTCAACCCATGACCTAAAAATGTGTTTTTAGCCCCTTTTAAAGAATTCTGAAGTCGCAGGCGCTTAGCTCGGTATTTTAGGCTGCACCGTCTGAAAAAATCAGCATCTTGTTTTTGCCATAACTTAAGAACCGTAACTCGGAATTGCGCCCGGTTTGAAGAGTTGGAAAGCTTATTAAATTTCCTATATAACCATGACAAAATATCAATCAAATTGATAATTTTTATTCTTTGATTTTGAGCCTTATTCGTTGATGAGTTGCTCAAATCGGGCGTTTGAAGTCGTGTCTTCGACAATTTATTACTCAATGCTCCAATTATGAATGAATACCTATAAAAGAGATGAAAAACTATCAAATGATACAATATTTACATAAAAACTCAATTATTCTATTATGTACATATTTATACCAAAAGCGGGGGATTTATTCGAAGAATATCAACAAAAGAATCGATAAGTGCCACTAAACACATACAAAATAACTAAATTTTGGCACTTATCAACTCTCCCCAACTTGAAACATTGTTTATCCTCAAACAAAGTCAAATAACTCAAAGAAACAAAGAATGATAATCAAATAATCACGAATCAACAAGTTTTGAAAACGGAAAACAAATGTATGGTTCAAACGAAAAATGTACACGACAAATACAAACTTACCACTATACTACAACAATAACATATAAACGAAACAAATCCTAAGTACAAAAATCATGCAAAACATTCTAAAACAAAACAAGCTCAATCATGAATCGCACCTAGCAAAAATTTATCGGTAGATGAAGAACACACAAAGGTGAAGGATAAAAAACACTCCTCCACAATCTTGCAAACAATAGACTAAATTATGCATTCATCCAAAAACGTATTGAAAATACAAATGCAAGAATCACAAGGGCTTTTCAAGGTTGTAATGTGGCTTGGTTAACAAACAAGTGATAAGTCCTAAAGCTAATCGATACAAAAACTTGTTTAAACCTAAGGGAGTGATCAACTCGAAAAGACTCAAGCATCAAATCTCAATCAAAGTTATTCTTCATCACAAATTTCACACCAACAGACATCACTTCTTAATACAACATTATTCCACTCTTTTTCTTTTTGTTTTTAAAAACTTTTTTTCTTTTTTTTCTTTCTTTTTCTAATCTTTCTTTTTCACATTTTTTTTCTTTTCTCTTAACCTCATAACAACCACAATATAAGTACATAAACATTCTTCTCCCCAACTTGAATTCAACCAAAATTAATGTGTGAATACTCCCTACTTTCTAAGGCCAGGTAAAAATCCATACAACAACATATAATTGAGGGTTCAAGAAACAAAGAAATCAACATCCATAAAAAAGTGAATTGACACTCATAGACAAGCATCAAGTTCAAATAAAAATGGATGTTGGTAAAAGTTCAAAGGGGCAAAAAAACATTCACACACTCACAAGGTGAATTGAATATTTGGCCAAGGTAGTTATGCTCAAAATCAAACAAAATGCCTTGATCATTTTCATACAATCATACAATCAACACAAAATAAAAGATTAAGCATAATAAAATCCAGTTAAAACAAGAATGTGGACTCAATATGTAAACAATGGAAAGTTTCCTCACATTTATGGGTAAAAAGAGGAACTAAAGTGATTCGATTCATGAGCAAGTAATGCAAAAAGAATGAATAGCATGATAATTATACAAATGATAAATTTCCTAAACATGTTATGCTATAGAAAGCGATAAACGAGTACCTGACGTGTACCAACTTTGAAACTATCATTACCATACATCCGCGAGTTAAAACGCTCAAACTCGGAAAATCACCAAATTGCAACCTCAAGCTACCAAACCAAAATTTGAGTACAAACAACAACAAAAGAGTTAGAAGACTAAAATGTACAATATTTACAACCAACAAAACTCCTCAAGCTAAACACGACAAGTTTGCGGAAAAACAACAAATTACATAACAAAACAAAAGCAAATAACGATACAAAAACTTGGTGAAAGTGAATTAACAAGTTGAAAAGTGAAGATTTGAAATTAAGAGCATATCCTATTTCAACTTGTTAAAACACAAGTCACCACACACATAAACAAACATGCTTGTTTTACGTCGTAAGCTCGACGCCTTTCTTGTGTGAGCACTAGTAACCTCCTCTCATCATGCCATGGTATTTCCACACCATACAAACCTAAAGAAAGTGTCCTAAAAACCACACAACAAACGTTACGAGTACGAGACAATTCACAACATCACATGAAAACTAAGAAAATCACAAATATGTACAAGTATGGAAAGTAAACACATAACATGTACAAGTAATGATATACAAGTTCATATACAAAGACTATACAACATATACATTAATTACAAAACTCAAAAACAACGGAATTATCGCAATACATAAACAATAAAACCAATCCCCGGCAACGACGCCATTTTGTTGAAGCGGTATAGCGGCAAGCAAAGAGTTGGTATTATTTTTACCGGGTGATATATACCGGTTAGGTTATATCGTATCGTGTCCACAGAAATTGGTTATTGATTCGTCGTTCGACAATTCTACCGTTAATGAGTTTGAGATTAAAAGAAATGAAAATAAAAGACAAAAAGTAAATGAACAAAAAGTATAAAGGATAGACAGCTTGTCTAAAATGAATGTAAACTACCCATCACAGACTTAAATCTACCACCCATGTCATACTCGGCCTACGATACTCGTCCGTGTCATCACATACCTCTCACAACCTAAGTTATTTCTAATCCAAATTGAGATTCCTCCCGAATCACCTCAATATCCAATTTTGGCATACCTCGACAATTAGAGACATTAAGATTAGATACTCTATAGTGAATGTCAGCTCTAAACCCATTTCTAGCATTCAGAGACTAACAGATAATCATCCTAGGTGAGAATATAAGCAATCTATCTCTAGTAAAGCTCAAATCCCTAACATAGAATAAAAACCCAAGACAATCACCAACACAGATTCGTAAAGTAAACTTTATACAACGCCAAGGGCGACAAATATACATGAGTTAGAGTAGATATACATACAAAACCCAACAAAAGAGATTACAAAGAGAAGATAAGAAGAGGAACCAAACATTTCTTGGTTTGTCAACACCAATTGACGAGGAATTCGACTCCGGATCATCCAAATGCAAGCTCCAATGTTGTTTTCTAAGCTCCCTAGACCAAAAAATGATGTTGATGGTGTTGGAACTCAAAAATACCCAACCCATGACCTAAAAATGTGTTTTAGCCCCTTTTAAAGAATTCTGAAGTCGCAGGGCGCACTTAGCCTGGTATTTTCGCGCTCAGTGCGGTCTGCACTGTCCTGAAAAAAATCAGCATCTTGTTTTTGCCATAACTTGAGAATCGTAACTCGGAATTGCTCCTGGTTTGAAGCGTTGGAAAGCTTATTAAATTTTCTATATAACCATGACAAAATATAAATCAAATTGATGATTTTTATTCTTTGATTTTGAGCCTTATTCGTTGATGAGTTGCTCAAATCGGGCGTTTGAAGTCGTGTCTTCGACAATTTATTACTCAATGCTCCAATTATGAATGAATACCTATAAAAGAGATGAAAAACTATCAAATGATACAATATTTACATAAAAACTCAATTATTCTATTATGTACATATTTATACCAAAAGCGGGGGATTTATTCGAAGAATATCAACAAAAGAATCGATAAGTGCCACTAAACACATACAAAATAACTAAATTTTGGCACTTATCAACTCTCCCCAACTTGAAACATTGTTTATCCTCAAACAAAGTCAAATAACTCAAAGAAACAAAGAATGATAATCAAATAATCACGAATCAACAAGTTTTGAAAACGGAAAACAAATGTATGGTTCAAACGAAAAATGTACACGACAAATACAAACTTACCACTATACTACAACAATAACATATAAACGAAACAAATCCTAAGTACAAAAATCATGCAAAACATTCTAAAACAAAACAAGCTCAATCATGAATCGCACCTAGCAAAAATTTATCGGTAGATGAAGAACACACAAAGGTGAAGGATAAAAAACACTCCTCCACAATCTTGCAAACAATAGACTAAATTATGCATTCATCCAAAAACGTATTGAAAATACAAATGCAAGAATCACAAGGGCTTTTCAAGGTTGTAATGTGGCTTGGTTAACAAACAAGTGATAAGTCCTAAAGCTAATCGATACAAAAACTTGTTTAAACCTAAGGGAGTGATCAACTCGAAAAGACTCAAGCATCAAATCTCAATCAAAGTTATTCTTCATCACAAATTTCACACCAACAGACATCACTTCTTAATACAACATTATTCCACTCTTTTTCTTTTTGTTTTTAAAAACTTTTTTTCTTTTTTTTCTTTCTTTTTCTAATCTTTCTTTTTCACATTTTTTTTCTTTTCTCTTAACCTCATAACAACCACAATATAAGTACATAAACATTCTTCTCCCCAACTTGAATTCAACCAAAATTAATGTGTGAATACTCCCTACTTTCTAAGGCCAGGTAAAAATCCATACAACAACATATAATTGAGGGTTCAAGAAACAAAGAAATCAACATCCATAAAAAAGTGAATTGACACTCATAGACAAGCATCAAGTTCAAATAAAAATGGATGTTGGTAAAAGTTCAAAGGGGCAAAAAAACATTCACACACTCACAAGGTGAATTGAATATTTGGCCAAGGTAGTTATGCTCAAAATCAAACAAAATGCCTTGATCATTTTCATACAATCATACAATCAACACAAAATAAAAGATTAAGCATAATAAAATCCAGTTAAAACAAGAATGTGGACTCAATATGTAAACAATGGAAAGTTTCCTCACATTTATGGGTAAAAAGAGGAACTAAAGTGATTCGATTCATGAGCAAGTAATGCAAAAAGAATGAATAGCATGATAATTATACAAATGATAAATTTCCTAAACATGTTATGCTATAGAAAGCGATAAACGAGTACCTGACGTGTACCAACTTTGAAACTATCATTACCATACATCCGCGAGTTAAAACGCTCAAACTCGGAAAATCACCAAATTGCAACCTCAAGCTACCAAACCAAAATTTGAGTACAAACAACAACAAAAGAGTTAGAAGACTAAAATGTACAATATTTACAACCAACAAAACTCCTCAAGCTAAACACGACAAGTTTGCGGAAAAACAACAAATTACATAACAAAACAAAAGCAAATAACGATACAAAAACTTGGTGAAAGTGAATTAACAAGTTGAAAAGTGAAGATTTGAAATTAAGAGCATATCCTATTTCAACTTGTTAAAACACAAGTCACCACACACATAAACAAACATGCTTGTTTTACGTCGTAAGCTCGACGCCTTTCTTGTGTGAGCACTAGTAACCTCCTCTCATCATGCCATGGTATTTCCACACCATACAAACCTAAAGAAAGTGTCCTAAAAACCACACAACAAACGTTACGAGTACGAGACAATTCACAACATCACATGAAAACTAAGAAAATCACAAATATGTACAAGTATGGAAAGTAAACACATAACATGTACAAGTAATGATATACAAGTTCATATACAAAGACTATACAACATATACATTAATTACAAAACTCAAAAACAACGGAATTATCGCAATACATAAACAATAAAACCAATCCCCGGCAACGACGCCATTTTGTTGAAGCGGTATAGCGGCAAGCAAAGAGTTGGTATTATTTTTACCGGGTGATATATACCGGTTAGGTTATATCGTATCGTGTCCACAGAAATTGGTTATTGATTCGTCGTTCGACAATTCTACCGTTAATGAGTTTGAGATTAAAAGAAATGAAAATAAAAGACAAAAAGTAAATGAACAAAAAGTATAAAGGATAGACAGCTTGTCTAAAATGAATGTAAACTACCCATCACAGACTTAAATCTACCACCCATGTCATACTCGGCCTACGATACTCGTCCGTGTCATCACATACCTCTCACAACCTAAGTTATTTCTAATCCAAATTGAGATTCCTCCCGAATCACCTCAATATCCAATTTTGGCATACCTCGACAATTAGAGACATTAAGATTAGATACTCTATAGTGAATGTCAGCTCTAAACGCATTTCTAGCATTCAGAAACTAACAGATAATCATCCTAGGTAAGAATCTAAGAATTCTATCTCTAGTAAAGCTCCAATCCCTAACATAGAGTAAAAACCCAAGACAATCACCAACACAGATTCGTAAAGTAAACTTTATACAACGCCAAGGGCGACAAATATACATGAGTTAGAGTAGATATACATACAAAACCCAACAAAAGAGATTACAAAGAGAAGATAAGAAGAGGAACCAAACATTTCTTGGTTTGTCAACACCAATTGACGAGGAATTCGACTCCGGATCATCCAAATGCAAGCTCCAATGTTGTTTTCTAAGCTCCCTAGACCAAAAAATGATGTTGATGGTGTTGGAACTCAAAAATACCCAACCCATGACCTAAAAATGTGTTTTAGCCCCTTTTAAAGAATTCTGAAGTCGCAGGGCGCACTTAGCCTGGTATTTTCGCTCGGCGCCCCGAAAAATCAAGATCTTGTTTTTGCCATAACTTGAGAATCGTAACTCGGAATTGCTCCTGGTTTGAAGCGTTGGAAAGCTTATTAAATTTTCTATATAACCATGACAAAATATAAATCAAATTGATGATTTTTATTCTTTGATTTTGAGCCTTATTCGTTGATGAGTTGCTCAAATCGCGCGTTTGAAGTCGTGTCTTCGACACTTTATTACTCAATGCTTCAATTATGAATGAATACCTATAAAAGAGATGAAAAACTATCAAATGATACAATATTTACACAAAAACTCAATTATTCTATTATGTACACATTTATACCAAAAGCGGGGGATTTATTCGAAGAATATCAACAAAAGAATCGGTAAGTGCCACTAAACATATATACAAAATAACTAAATTTTGGCACTTATTAGTGTGTAGAGTAAAAGGCTCTAATTATTCTAATTATGTTATTTTATTTAATTGGAATAATATAAAGGAATAAATAAAGGAATAAAAAGAGGAGAAATAGAGTTTTTCATTCTACATGCTTTTGAGAAGAGAAGAGAAAGAGGAAAAGTCAAGGCGTCGGAAGTTCGAAGAATCGTCGCGAGGTAAGGGGTGATTTGATCAGATTATTATGTCTTATAGGTTTTGATGATCAATAGAATAATTTAATCCATTAGGAATCTCGAATTAGGATTTTAGGTTGTGCCCTAACGTTATGATCCGACGTAATAATTCAATTGGAATTGATAAGAACGATTAATTTATGTAAAATGATTGTAGGCTAATTTGAAAACATGATTCTGTGGTCAATTAGATGTGAAAACGCATGAATTAATTCTGTTCTGGTGTATTATGAAGTTTGGTAATGAATGGTATTGATTGGGATTGCAAACAGTGAAGAATAAACTAGTTTTTAGGTGAAAAATAGCAATATGGGTCGACACAAGATGCTATGTGTCGATGCAAGCAGCAAAAATTTAGAAAACCAGAGGCGTGGGAAGAGCTTGTATCGATACATAGAGTCATGCATCGACTCATAGGGAAAAAATGGAAGCTATGCATCGACAAATACGTGTTATGCATCGATGCATACTGAACAAAACTGAAAAATTCCAAAATTTTAATTGTATGCATTGACGCATACGATGCATGTGTCGACACATGCTGTTTATGTATTGATGCATAGGCTTATGCATCGATGCATACTGTGCCGGAACAGAACATAACTTTCTGAAAACGGTTTGGGTCATATCTTTGCGACCGTAACTCCGATTTAGGCATAATGGGTGTCGTTAGAAAGCTTAGAACGAGTATTATCTATTAAAAACATTTTCAAAACCAGTAATTGAGATCTTGAAGGATTAATATGGCTTCCGTAGCAAGAATTCATTGTAATTCGTGAATTATTCGTTGCGTATACTTGTTGTATGTTAATTCCATGTGTCGTAATTAAGGTTATATGTTCATGAATTGTTGTTATCATGTGCTGTTTTTGGTGTTGGCTTTGTGTGGAATAATGTTGTGTGATCATATTCCGTATTTGAATTGTTGCATGCTTTTGATGTGCATGCATATGCATTCCGGTGATGGTTAATTCCCATTGTATGGAATTGGACCTGCAGAGCCAATACTCGTACCCAGTGGATACTGGTGGTGAGGTTGGATTCTTGACCCAGTGGTGTATGGGTGAATCGTTGTTAGCTCTGTTTCCATGGTGTAATCAGAACAGGGTGTGAATTTAGTTCACGTTTGGTACCACATGCATTGAGTCTGCATTGCATATGTAATTATAACATGTTAGGATGGTTTCCAGTGTTATAATTGTATTGATTGTTGTTATATGCATAATGATTTGTGTGAATTGTATTTGTGGATTGTATTCTGATGATGCTAATGAGGGTGGAATAATGTATTGATTGTTTTATTGTTTTAAAGAAACGTATAATGCATTTTAATTCTTGATGAAATCTCACCCTTACTTTGATGATTTCAGATTGAAGTGATTAGCTGCTCAGGAATTGGTGAGGATGGATTATAGAGCTGTGCTATTTAGATAGTCCGCGTGTCAGTGTCATACTCTGGTAGTTGTAACACTAGGGAGCGATCGTTTTGAAATTTTAAGGATTAAACTTGTTTCTTTTGAGTTTATGTTTGGAATAACTATGAATTGTGTTTATTCAGGGTTTTATGTTATTTCCGTTGTGTAAAACATAATTGTTGGTTGAATCGTTTAATAAAGTTCTTCAATAAATGCATGACTACTGTTATGGTGTTTTATTACTTTAAATCTTAAATTGTGACACCTTTCGTTATGTTAAACTCTGATTAATTATATAATTCACGGGGAAATTAGAAGGAGTGTTACATTTTCTCTCTAGCTCTAAGACTTCTCTTTTCTCTTTCTCTAATGTTATATTTCTAATTTTCTAACATATAAGACAACAACTAATACCACTACTAACGTTGGTTTTGTTTAAAACATAATTAATTGGTAACACATCTTAATTATAGTCTTGTAACTTAATAATTCAAAAACCCAAATAAACTAAATAAGTCCGAATAAATAATTACCGATCCGAATAAATTAATAAATATACCGATTAAGAATACAATTTATCACACAATCAATATTAACCGATAATTTTAAAAATAATAATATAAATATAATATTTAATAAATCGGGGCATTACCCTGAGGGTCCATGAAGAAGATGAGTGGTAACCAAAAATAACAGAAACAGTTAAGTGTAAATTGTATATTCTTCATTGACTTGAGAAAATAGATTACAATGATTTATAAATAAAATAATGAACAAAGCCTATAACTTATGTGTGGTAACAAGGTAAAATGTTGATGTGGCAGCAAGCTAAAAATGAAACTGTATCTACTGTGTACACTATACTCTAAGCTACTATGTATAATATGTATAAGGTATACTATACTAACAGCCCCCCTCAAGTTGGACTGTGGATATTGCAAAGTCCCAACTTGCCCAAGGACTTGTTAAGAGCAGGAGCATGAAGCGGTTTCATGAGCATATCCGCTAACTGATCATGAGTAGAAATAGGTAGCAAGTGTATGAGTTTAGACTAAATTATCTCACGAACAACGTGACAATCTATCTCAATGTGTTTACTCCTTTCATGAAATGTAAGATTGTGAGCTAGATGTATAACAAACTTACTGTCACAGAAAATAAAAGCAGGCTGAGGAAAGTCAATCAGAAAATCACTAAATAAAAACTGCAGCCATTGTATTTTGCATGTAAGGGATGCCAAAGCCTGGTATTCTGCCTCGGTGGAGGATCTAGAGACAGTATGCTGCTTCTTCGATTTTCAACATAACAAAGATGAGCCTAACATAATACAATAGCCCGTGATAGACTCTATTGTGTTAGGACAACGAGCCTAGTCCGAATTAGAGAAACCTTGCAATTTTAATTGACTGGATGTAGAGAAAAGGATACCGGTGGCAAGAACAGATTTGAGATACCTGAGCACACGATTTGCAGCTTGCAAGTGTGGGGAACGTGGTTGTGACATGTATTGGCTTAAATGTTGAACAACATACGAGATATCAGGCCTGGAGTTTGTTAAGTATATAAGTCTCCCAATAAGTCTCCTGTAGGAAGAAGGACCATCCAATAAGACACCTTTATTGAGGGAAAACTTTAAGGTGGGATCAAATGGCACTGATGAAGGCTTGGCTACAAGGACACCAACATCTTGCAACAGTTCCAGAGTGTATTTGTGTTGATTCAGAAAAATGCCTTCCAGGGACCTAGCAATTTCCAAACCCAAAAAGAATCGAAGTTGTCCAAGATCCTTGATTTTGAACTGCTGGTGTAAAAGATTCTTGACTTTTGTAATTTTTGCTAAAGAATTTCCTGCCAACACAACATCATCTACATATACAAGCAATGCTGTGAAATTAGATTTCTCATGTTTAACATATAGAGAGTAGTCAGCACGAGACTGTGTGTAACCAAGAGAAATAAAAAAGAAGATAGTTTCGAATACCATTGTCTACTGACCTGTTTAAGACCATGGAGAGACTTTTGTAACCTGCAAACCTTGGTAGGAGCAAAACCAATCAAACCCGGAGGTAAAGTCATGTGAACCTCTTCAGATAAATCACCATGTAAGAACGCATTGTTAACATCAAGATGTTCTAAATGCCATCCTTTAATGGCAGCAAGAGAAAGAAGGACTCTGACTATGGTGAGTTTGGCTACAAGCGAAAAAGTGTCAAAATAATCGATACCCTCTATCTGAGTGTAACCCTTAGCCACCAATATGGCTTTGTAACGTTCAATGGAACCATCTGCGTTGTGCTTGACTTTATACACCCAACGACAACCAATAGGTACTTTACCAGAAGGCAAGTCCATCATAATCCATGTGTGGTTTTCTGCAAGAGCTTTAAGCTCATCATTCATGGCATTGATCCAACAATCATGTTTAATGGCTTGTTTATATTTGTTTGGTTCAGAGATGGAGGAGATTGAATAGAAGAAATTCTTGTATGAGGGAGAACAGTATTCATAAGACATAATAGAGGAAAGAGGATAAAACTGTTTATGTGAAGAATGAGAAAAAGAAGGATCCTGACCATTATTAATGTGGTAACAGTGAAAGTCTGTAAGATAAGTACGGGGTGAGAAATTCGAGTAGACCTTCTGAGGAGGTCAGAAGATTATGCAGGTTGAACTGAGTCACTAGCTGTAGAATTATCAGCAGGAATATGAGAATTAGGATTGGAAGGAGATGAGGAGCTAGGTGACACTGGTTGTCCCATGGATAAGAGTGGGTCTGATGAATTAACAAGTGAGATATTTGGAGAAGAAGTGGGTGTAGCAGGAACAATATGTTGAAGGGATGTATCTGAAGTGTCACTGTTAGTAGGCTGTTGTTATGAGCTAGGAGATGAGCTGGTGTTATCTAAATAGGCAGAGATATCAACAGAAGTGGGACATTCAGGTGACAACTCAGAATCAATATAGATTTGGGTGGAAGGGGGTGTAGGAGAGAGTTTGTTGTTTTTGGCACATGGCTTAACAGGTTTGAAAGGAAATAATATGTCTTCATAGAATATGACATGCCTAGAGACAAAGGTGTTATAATTTTGAAGATCATACAAAGTACCCTTTTGTTCCATCTTTAAAACCCAGAAACACAGTTTTCCTAGCTCTTTGGCACAACAAGATTGAAGAATCTCAAGCACAAATATATGCAGAATCAGAGAAGAAAAAAAACTGCAATCGAATGATATTACCAAAAGCAAAGTGATGGCTACCAGAGATTTTAAAGCTCTGATACCATATCAATGGTGGTGCATACACCATGAGGATCCATAAAGAAGATGAGTGGTAACCAAAAATAACAGAAACAGTTAAGTGTAAATTGTATATTCTTCATTGACTTGAGAAAATAGATTACAATGGTTTATATATAAAATAATGAACAAAGCCTATCACTAATGTGTGGTAACTAGGCAAAGTAAAATGCTGATGTGGCATCAAACTAAAAATGAAACTGTATCTACTGTGTACACTATAATCTAAGCTACTATGTACAACATGTATAAGGTATACTATGCTAACAAAAAGTAAAATGAAATATTTTGGATTCTAAAATTATATCTATTTTTATTCAAAATCATGATAAATCCAGTATAAATGCATTAAACATATGCATTATATTGGATTTGTAAAAATGAGTGTCTAACTTTGAAGTTGGAGTAATTATTAAGGGATTTTCTTTTGACTGTTGTTTATACATAAATCTAAATGTTTGGGTTAAGAGAGTTAAAATGAGATTAAGATGGATTTATTAGCCGATAACCGAGCAATATTTCGACGGGATCCTTGGATCGGAGTCGGGTATTATAACCAGACACGTTAGTCATATGCCCACGGCCTAACTGTGCTGGTTGGGTTGTGTCAGGCCGGGTTGATTGCAGTTACGGAATCCAATAGGGAGCAATTACGAACGTTACAATACTTATGGGTCCGTTATAGACGTTACAAGTTATTAAGTAAGCGGTTACGAACGTTATGATACCACATTAAGAGTCGTTAGCTCAGAGATTTGTTTATATAAGGAGTCCTTGGAGAATGAAAAATGAGATCTGGCCCGAGATCACCTCTCTACCTACCTCTCATAACCTCTCTCTGCAACATGCGCAAGAGAGACACCATACATAATATCTAAGGGCTCTCGACTGAAGAGTAAGCTAGACTCATAACTTAGAGTTCAAGTCTATCCACTTAAGCCTCGAAATCCCTTTAAATCACCTATATAATTTTTAGCAAGAACAACTATCATCCTCCGAACTGTTATATCTTTTAGATTCTTTATTCTTTTCATTTAACTATATTTTCACACTATTTTTGTTTGTATAATTCGGATTGACACGGTTCCTTCTCTCCCGTGATATTCTTTCTTATCTTCCTACATTTTGATATTGCAAATCTCATAACAATCATTATTAAGTTCTATGATCCTCAACAATCCCTTTTCCTATAAATCCAAATAAAAACTAAAACCCATTATTGATATATCTCATACATTAATATTAAAAGGAGAGACAATGGAATGTGGATGTCTTCTATAGAAAAAGAAACCAGCTAAGCTATAACAACCATACATACATCGTATCTCTAACAACTTTGAAGATGGAAAAGTCTATGAAAGTTGTGTTATTTTGTTAGATTCAGATTCATATTTAATATGCTAATACCCATCAACACATGCATATCATAACTAATATATTTCATAATGTATCATATATCTGCATCTCACTCACACACGACCCAACATAAACTATACAAATTAAATTATATTACATAAATAAATATCATACATATACATCTTCCAGCCTTACAAAAAAAATCAATCAAAGTCAATAAACAAAAAGAAAATAGAGAAACAACAACACAATCATCCCAAAAGAGACGTGGCAGTAGAATCACACCGGGCCACAAAAAGCCCAACCCAATCAATGCCGTTTATTATGCCCGGCCCGACTCGACGAATAACTACCGTCCGATTCAGAAGGAACCGAATCAGAATCAGAAGCAATCCTCTGATGCTGCAGACTCTCAGAAACACTCCAAACTTTAACAGATTTATCCAAACTCCCACTATACAACACCCACCGTTGATCTCTCCCACCAGCACAATCACGATCTTGCTCCACTGCTAAACATTTAACGGGACCGTCATGTCCCGTTAAAACAGCAACACACGTGTGAATAACTCCGTCTCTTTTCCACACGCATATGGTTTTATCAGCTGAACCGCTAAAAATCAAATTCCCGGCCGAAGCTAAACACAAAACCGCTAGCTTATGACCCTTCAGAACCCCTCCGTGCGCAAAACCCTTATCACGTTCCCAAAAATTAACCAACCCATCAGAAGCTCCACAATAAACCATCGAACCGGACGGGTCGATCGCTAGAGCCGTAACCGCGCATTCTTGTTTCAAAAGCGTCTTAACCGCCACGTGCTTCGTTCCTTTCCCACGTGCTTCTCTTCTCCACACCTTAACCGTTCCGTCAGCGGAACCGGAGAAAACTACACCGTCGTTGCCGCACACGACGGAGTTCACCGCGTCCTCGTGCGAGGTTATTGACTCTAAGCATTTAGAATCTCCGATTCTCCATACTTTGATTGTCCGATCCCATGAGGCGGAGTAGAGGTAGATTTTGTCCGGTGAAAGACTCAGACATGAAACGGCGTCGGAGTGTTTGATCCATAGCGCGGTGCGGTGTTTACGAACCTCGACGTAGTTGCTTGGTTTAATGGAGCTTTTGAAAATGTCTTTGAGAGTTGGTAATGTTCCGGCGCGTTTGTGGATGCTAGGGTTCTTGACGGAGACTTTCCAGACTCGGATTTTTCCGTCTTGGTGGCCGGTGAATATTTTCTGACCGGAGATTATTATTGCTTTTACTAATCCACTGTTGGATTTGAATCCGCAAAACTCTTGAAGATTCTTCCACACGCGGATGTTCTTGCTGTCCGAGCCGGTGTATAATAAGTCGCCGGAAGCTGCCAATGAGTAAATGTGACCTTCTTCGCGAACGAGGGAGCCGATTAGGGAATTCTGTGGTGGTGCTTCTTCGCATTGTGACCATTGCGGCTTTGAGAAGGGTGAGTTTGTTGTTTGATTCCATGGAGACATCATCATTGGTGACCCCTCACCACTTAACCTAAATTTCATATTTCAAATTTCTAATTAGTTTAGATTAGGAACCATTAAGCAAAGATTATAATAACTTTATAATTAATTTTGAATCACCTGTATGTATGAATATAATGCAATAATATATTACAGAGCTATTCATAAAATCAAATGGCTCTGCACATTATACTTCGCGCAGATGATTATACTCTTATTGTGTTAGTATTTTATAGTTTAAAGGATGTTAATCTCCTCATGCTAAGATTATATATTAGATATTTGGAGCATGGAAGTAAATGGCAGGTAATTCAATAGCATAAACTTGATAGTCTATGATATCATGTTTAAATTGTAGTTAAACATAACTCAATCATACAAAATTGATTTTAGTTTATATATTGTCTGAAGCGGAATTCTTAACAAATAAAACTAACAATGAAGATAAGAAAATGGAAGAGGAGAGACCTGACGGGGTCATAATAGTAAGGGCTCATGGGTGAGGCGGCGCTGCTGCTACGTTTGGCATAGTCTTCGTCTGAGTAGGCTTCGGTGGTGGAAAGCCGAGGTTCTGATTGCACGGATGGAGGACGAGGAACATTGTTGTTATTGTTGTTATCGTTGTTGTTACCATTGCTGCTGTTTTTTCTGTTGTCGCCAAACATGATGTCCTCTTTTCTCTCTTATCTCAATATCATTCAAGATATTAGTTTGTTATTTCATTCACCGATTCAGACACCAGTTCAGCTCAACCACCGGAAAATGAAAACCAGAGGTTAAAAGAAAAGAAGAAAAAAAAAATGAAATGAAGACTTTGATTGATTAGTTGGCCAAAAGAAAAGGGAGAGGGAAGGTGTTAAGTTGTGTTGAAGAGAGATGTTATAAAAATGTGTAAATATGGTGCGGAAATGAATGGTGAACAAATTATGTGTCAACACGTACGACAAATTCATTTCCTAAAGAGGTTCTGACAAAATATAATTTTGGGTCCGGGATATTCGGGTTTCTTTGGTAAAATATAGGATTGCTTCTATAGGTAGATCAACATGTTTAGAATTTATGGGTTGTTGTTGACACTTTGTGGTCTTAATTTGTTGTTTTGGGTGCTATTTTAAGGTAGAGATGATAAGTTTTTCTAGCCATACGGCAAATAATTTCTCCCATGCAAGTGGAAAATAATGTTGAATGTACGGTTGATTATATAACATAATTACATACGTATATTTATTTTTAAACTATTTTTTCTAGAAATAATTTGGATAAAAATCCATTTTTATCCTCAATAATTTATTTTAAATTAAAATAAAATAATTATATATTAAGTATATTTTATGTTGTTTTACATTTATAAGTCAATTAAATCGTTAATATTATCAAACACTTCAATTAATTTATCAGCCATAAGTCTCAACCATCAACTATAAGCTAACTTATTTGTCAACCACTATGTTTATCAAACAGACTCATAGTTAATTTTGACATACTCTCATGTTAAAATATATATTTTTCATCCTTTAAAATGTAAATATATAAAAACTATACTCCTATGGATGCAAATTTGTATATGTTAATGGAAATTCTGAAAAGATTATTTTTTTGAGGTCCTGAAATTGAAATTTTTTTTGTTGCAAAATAGGGATGAAAAAAAAGTTTCTCCGACAATACGTTGGGAACGAATCGAAGAAGTACCCCGTTTCACATAATTCTCTACTCCAACCAAATATATATATATATATATATATATATATATATATATATATATATATATATATATATTAGAGAATAAAGAATCAAAAGTGAATTTTTAATTTTTTGTTTCATTATATAATAGAAAAAATTCTACTCAAATACTCAACCCTAAAAAGTTGCAGCTAATATAATGCCATACTTTTGATCGAAAAATATGTTTTTTTTAAAGATTTAATTTCGGTGGATTTTTAGGGAAATCTGTGAAAATGGAATAAAGAAATTTTTTCCTATAAGAGGAATTAGAGATGAGGACGAGAACAGGAGAGCCGGGAAAGTATCCTTTTAACATTCTTGACCTCGTTGATATCTCTAATATGTGTTACACTTAAGTCTATATTAACATTAATCATTAAATTACCATTTTAGGTGGAAAAAAACTTCAAATTGACATTTAAAATATCAATTAGTTTTATATAACTTCAAAAGCTAATGTGATAAATTTGTGAACATTTTATTTTTAAGTTAATGATTTTGTAATATACAAGTTAGTTTTAGTTAAGATTATTTGAAAAAAATTCTGCATTAATCAATTTTTATAATCAAAATTCTCCAATGACCATATTTTTCAAGAAATTACTTAAATAATCAAGTTTGAGTTTTGATTTCTCAATTATATCTTCGTTAAATTTTGCAGGTATTCTTTAACTCTTTGGGAATTTTCTGACAAATTCTCAATTATATCTTCGTTAAGGTCTGCGGGTATTCCTTAACTCTTCGGGATTTTCTGACAAATTCTCGATCTTATCTTCGTTAAAGTTTGCGGGTATTCTTTAACTCTTTGGGAATTTTCTGACAAAATTCTCAATTATATATTCGTTAAGGTCTGCGGGTATTCCTTAACTCTTCGAAATTTTTCTAACAAATTCTCGATCTTATCTTCGTTAAGGTCTACAGGTATTCCTTAACTCTTTAGGATTTTCTGACGAATTCTCGATCTTTATCTTCGTTAAAGTTTGTGGATATTCTTTAACTCTTTGGGAATTTTCTGACAAATTCTCAATTATATCTTCGTTAAGGTCTTTGGGTATTCCTTAACTCTTTGGGATTTTTCTGACATTTTCTCAATTATATATTCGTTAAGGTCTACGGGTATTCCTTAACTCTTCGGAATTTTTTGACAAATTCTCAATCATATAGAATCTCTTAATTTATTGTTTTTCTTTTCGCTTGAGAATTGCGGTTCTCTTCTCTATACATTTTCGTTAAGGCAGCGCTGAGATGACTTAATTTATTTTATTTCTTTTCTCTTGAGAAGTTCGGTTTCCTTCTCATGGCATTTTTGTTAAGACATTCTAAGATGGCTTAATCAATTATTTTCTTTTTGCTTGAGAAGTTCAGTTTCTTTCTCATAGCATTTTCTTTAAGACATCCTGAGATGGCTTAATCTATTGTTGTTCTTTTCGCTTGAGAAGTTCGGTTTTCTTCCATAGCATTTTCATTAAAACTTACTATTATTGCTCATTTTGGTTACTCGGTTATCCCTAGTGTTGTTGAGATCTCCTGATATTTCTCAATTGTTACTGTTGTTGTTAAGGCATTCTAATGGTACTTAACAAGTTTATTCTCCTTAGGCGTCTCTTCCTTGACTTTGTAGTCAAGATGTCTTATCTGCTTTCTTTTATGACATTGGTTTCCCGCGTAGGAAATATTTTTGGGGTTCTTTTGGTATTCAATCCTCTTCCACCTTAAACGTTCGAAAGCTTTCAATCTTTCTCACTTATCAGGTTCAAGATGATTGAATAGGGCCAGCTGTCGCACCCCAAAATTTGCCTTCCTTATCATAACTCCTTGGTTCCTTTTGCAAGAGGCAAGGATTTGAAGATGTGGTTCACTTGCAGATTTTTGGACGCTTACCTCTCATAATTGTGACAACCTCCGTCAACTAGAATTGTAAGGCTTTATGGAAACAGAAAGTACTATATATAAGAAAACAACAGGCTCATGAGTTGATGCATAACTCGCTTGGGTTTGAGGCAATTGACTTATGTATTGATACGAGAGATCATTTGTATCGATGCATGAGTTATTAGAACTTATGTATTAATGCATGCATTGTATGGACTGGATTTCTGAAATTTAGACTCATACTGAATAAAAATGGTCTTTTTGAGTTCAGAAAGGGTTATGGATCGATGCATGCACATTTGTGTCGATACAAGAAGCGGGTATGTGACCAAAATGATACATTTTGCCACAATTCAAACAAGGTTTAAGTTGGCTTCAAGGCTGAATATGGTTTTCTTATAATTGAGACATAGTTACAATGTATTGGTTCATCCAAGATTCATTCCTATGACTTCATTTTCAAGTTGAGATTATCATTTCTTTTTTCCTAGGAGACAAGAAATAAAGGACTTGAATTTTGTTTTGAAACTTGAGATTCTTTTGGTCAAGACTTTTACAATTCAATTTGGTTTCAATTTTCATTCATCAAAATCACGTGGGTTTTCTTTTGTTCGAGAATACAAATGTTCCAACTTTATTCAACTTTCAAATTCACTTTTTTTTTGAATTTTGTTAAGGAGGGAAACAAATATGAATACATTACTTTTTAGAATTTGGTTTGCACAAATTTTATCAAGAAGTCATTACAAAATCCATAGTTACATTGCTACAAGGGATGACTTAGATTGTCACGAAATACAAGTTTCTCTTACAAAGCTTCAAGGATCTTCTAATTCTAAGTTTCTATGAAATTTTCTTGGCAATTTCCATTTCTTCATCTCTGCTCATTCATTTCATCCTAGGCCATGCTTGCCTCCTCTTCATCTTTCTCTTGTTGAGTTACTCATGATATAAGTCTTGGTTCTCTTCTTGCTTCTTCAAGCTCCCCATTACCATCATTTATGAAACAAAATGGGTAAATGTTAGTAAAAAGCAAGAACCACATGAATACATACAAAGAAACAATGTCAAAATCATCATTAGGATTTTGTGTTTGGGATCAGATTCTTAGGGATGGTTGTTTTCTCAATCATGTTCAACTTTGGCCAAAACCTCATACAAGTCAGATTTTAATCAAAGGTCAAAACCTCACCTTTTGCAAATCACAACAACCTTTGTTGTTTGGTTCACAAAAAGTGAGTGTAGCTCAGAAAACATCATAGCTACAAAACCATCAGTACAATTTCAAAGAAAATATATTCAAGCCCAATAACTGTCAAAACCATCAGTACAGTTTCAAGGAAAGTATGTTCAGCCCAATAACATCATGGTTACTAATAGCAGCAAGTAAATACAAAAGTAGCAGAAAGGACAAAGTCTAGTGCCAAGGATCAGCAACAACACGTTCAGCCCAACAATTCAGAAGTCAGAAAATCAATGTGACAGAAGTATGTTCAGCCCAAAAAAAAATCTATCCAAAGCCTGCTACACAGACCAAAGGTCCAGCAACAAAGGCAAGAAAACCCTAATTCGATTATAAAAGATTGAAGCACGTCGAAAAGATCAGAAAAAACCCTAAATGGCCGTAAACCCTAATTTCCCAGAAAAAACACCAAGAAACCAAAATCTCAGAATCCCAGAAAATCACTATCAAGAACCAGCAAGCCAACAAGAACAAACCATTCACAAACCCTGATAGACCATCATCATTTTCCAAATCCAAAAACCCTTTATAAATGTACAGAAATCGCAAGTTTCATAGAGAGAAGAAGAAGAAAAGTTCTGAAACAGAGTTAGAAGGAGCTCACCGATGGGGTTTCGATCTCAGATCGCCCTCCACCACCTTCAAATCACTAGAAATCTCGATCGGAACCCTAGGGTTTCTGGTTACCCCTTTTCAGATTTACACATATCGTGGCCTCCCCTGCAAAAACAAACATCAGAAACGTAAAGAGGAGAGAAAGACGAACAAATGTAAAGAAATCATCACGTTACCGCCGCCGAGGCGATTTCGTGCGACCGCCTTTATTTTTTCGGCAAGACTCTGAATTGAGAGAGAAGAGAGAGGCGAGAGCGTTAGAAGCTAGAGAGAGAGATATTTCGTTTTATGATTAGGGAGGAATAAACACGTTTTTGGCTAATTAACTATGCTTTTCCCTTTAATCAGGTGGTGACACTTGTCACCACCCTTTTGTTTGTTTCCTCATAATCCGCTGCTATACACCTTATGATCCTAAGGTGTGCATCTCAAATATCAACCTTCTGATTGAAAGTATGTGTGGTGTCCGCCGTTCGATCATCACTTCTCCCATCAACCCAGGATCTGACGCGCGTGGATGAGGGCCCTTGGTGGACGGACTTGTTGTTATGGTTCACACAGAATCGTTCAGAGTTTGGGCTTATATTTGTTGGGCCAAAATGGATTGCTTTCTCACACCCGCATCGTCAAAGATAACAGCCCATTTCTAACCTTTAACTTATTTCCTTTTATTTATTTATTTGCAAATAAATTGTGATAATTTATATTAAATAATTATTAGGCATTGATAATTTTTATTTGATAATTTCCAATTAAACTATTAGTCGATTTTATCAAATAAAAAAGATCTATTCTAACAATTATTTAAATTTTTAATTGTGTTGTTTGATAATTATTTATCTGTTTTATACGCTTGTACGATTTATTCACCGTTGTACACTTCACACCAATTAACATAAAAAACAACTCCGATTTCTTTTGATTGGCTCATAAGCCAATTTCCTAAAGGGTCTCATAGTTGGGGATGAGCATGGCCATCATCACAAGGTTAATTAAAGCTCTTGTTGCTTTGATTAACCATAACCCAAATAAATCTTGGTCCATATACCAATTGTCCATGCACTAGGGTCTCATAGTTGGGGATAGGCGCACCTATCCTCACAAGATTAATCAAGTCCATATACTTGGTTAATCATGACCCGAATCATTTCTTCTCTTTCGGTCCGTTACCAAACCCCATCTAAAACACTTTCATAATTAAAATTTCAAACCGCGATCCAACGTCGAGTGTCTTTTCAAAAATTCGTTTTTCGCAATAAAACCAAGTTCTTAAATCGTTGGACGATAGCCAGTTGTTTAAGAATTTGTGCCAAATAAACCCTAGTCTTTAAGTCGTTGGACGTTAGACCAATTGCTTAAAGACTCTTAGTCTTTAAATTGTTGTACGTTAGGTCAATTGTTTAAAGACTCATTAATAATGTGAAACTTGTTTCACCTCACTTTTTCTTAAGAAAACCTTTTTGGGTGATAGACGACTCGTCTGAGCATTAGCTCCTCGGGTTTCTAGTATTTGAATCATAAGACGTTAGTCCTATTGTTCGGTACTTTTTCACCCACTTAAAAATAATTCAACTCACTTAACTCTTTTTTTTTCACTCATATGCGACCATCAAACTCTTTTCTTACAAAGAGTGTGTGATAACCATTTCAAACACGAACGAGGACTTAAGCTTTTCAAACAAACTAAACAAGTCCAATTTCAAGCATTTGAAATGTCTAATGCACGATTTTTCTTATAAAATCAACACAACCAACTTAAAACATTTTTTAGAAGAACTACGGAGTTTTGACTTTTCCATTGCACAAGGGAATACGTAGGCACAAGATTTTAAAACCGCGACAAACTCAAAATAATAATAATAAACAAACCCCTTTTCTTCTTTCTTATTCATAACTTAGAAATTAGCAAACACACACAAACACTTAGAACTAAACGGGTCCCATCGAGTACGATGGATGTAAGGGGTGCTAATACCTTCCCCTTGCATAACCGACTCCCGAGTCCATGTTTTTTGGTCACGTAGACCGCCTTATCCAACTCCGTGGGTTTTATCTATATTTTCCCGTTCTTTTTAGAACAAATAAAATTAGGTGGCGGCTTCATTGTTTTTAAAACAACCGATGAAAAAACCAGTCATCACACCACTAATCATTTCATTAGGTGTGTAGAATCTTACATTTACAAAGAAGACTCCAAACTCTAGATAATGCAGACTCTAAACTCTAAACAAAGCAAGATTTTGGACTCTGGACAAAGAGATTTTGGACTCTGAATTTCAACAGACTCTGAAACATAGTTAAAATATGAAGAAGTACTCATCTGATAATTAATCATCTGGATAACTAAGACAATGTCTCTGCATCAAACAATCTAGATTTACTCTGACAACTCAAGCCTCATTTTCACTAGACACTGAAGTCTAATCTTCAAGGGGAAGGTATATGAAAAACTAGCATATCATTTATCTCGTTTTATCAAAATAACCAAGGGGTATGGTTATTTATTTATTTTTTAAAAGATTGTTTCATTGTTTACCAAGAATATTAGAATAAAAATAAAAATTAGACTTCCTAGGGATCTAGATAAAAATCAAATTCCCTCAAGATTTAGACTTTAGATCTTCGAGAATATTTCTACGGATCTTGCATGCATTTGTTTCGTGAAAAATGGTAAGGTAATTAATATCAATAATCAAAAACATTTTCAGTGTAAATAAAAATTGAATAAAATAAATCTTAAAGCCAAATGATTTTCTGCTCTTGCAATCTATCGTAGAGAAAATTTTCAAGCATTCTTAGGTTTCAAGCACTTCATATGTTTCATTTAGGTTATATTTTCAATATTGTAAAGAACTTATATAATGAATGTCACTTAGATTTCACGTGGATCACTAATGACAAAGTCTTGAGTATTGTTAACCTTTAAATGGACGACAAAGATTTGTTTAAGACCGTTGAAAATAGTGATAAATAACACAACTATCTTCTCGATTTTGGAATAAAACCGGGGGGTTATATTAATTTCTTTTTTACAAAAATAGTTACTTTCTTTATCCATTATATTAAAAATATATTGTATGCAAAAAATCTTCGCGGAATATCAAGATTGTTTACTCAGAATATTAAAAATATAACATGTTCAGGTTCCATACAAGATGCTAGAGATATGTTTCTCTATTTTATTTTTCGTTCAAATCCATCTTCTGAAAATTTAAGCTCTCATCTATATTTAACCTTTTAAAGGTTGAGCTTCTTTCTTTGTGTAACTTGAAGAAAGAATATTTTTCTGCACTTGCAATCTATCAAATGAGCAATAATAAAACAACACTATTTCTCCAAAAAAAAAAATACAACATCATTTTGCGAGATAGATTACAAGGACGGAAAAAAATATTTTGTTATAGATAGAAAAACATTGAAGATCTAACAATTGCACGGATTCATATTAGCACGGATTTGGGTAAAATCTAACAATTGTTTTTACAGTAAAGTTTGATTATTATACCTCTTGGTTTATTTATAAAACCAAAGTAACGTTATTATTATTTAATTTTTAACTATCACTTATATTAAGGTTAAAAATCGAGTTAATAGTTACTCCCTCCGTACCAATTTATAAGCAAAAAACACTCATTTTATTTGTAACAAATTATAAGAAAAAAACACTTACAATCTTTTTATTTTAAAAATTCATCTTTTCCAAAGCAAAATTAAATGCAAATTGCATTTAATTTGATTTCTCTCTCATTTTCTCTATAAACAACAACCAATCAAAATAGTTTTTACATATTCCCATAAGTATTTTATAAAAAACTCAAAAAATTAAATTTTCTTAATAAGTGTGAAATGTTCATTTTTTGCTTATAAATTGCTACGGACCTGTATTATTATAATTTTTTAATGTTACATTGTCTACACATAATATTAAAATAAATTAGTTTACAATAAATCTCTTCAATGATTTTTCAGCACTTGCAATCTATCATAAAAGTATTGATCTTTGAATGTCTAAACTTTGCATCCAAGATTTAATGGTTGATGCTATCATTATCATTTGCTTCACTAGTGTATACAATGTGAATGTTTTGACCGCATACAACTTCTAATAAGGTGTTTGTTTCAAAACTTGAAAAATGTTTTTTTTGCACTTGCAATCCATCAGTAAAAACTTTTATGAATAAATCATAGTTGTTCAAAACCTTCAACAACAACACCATTGTTTGAGATGGATTGCAAAAGCTGGAATATATTTTGTTCAACGTATAAGAACATATTTTTATCAGTTCAACAATCCATCCTAAAAAATATGTATTCGACGGTGGAACGGCTACAAATAAGATAACATTAGTGTGAAATCAGTTTAACGAGTGTTTTAATTGTAAAATATGATTATTTTATCCCTCAAATTATCAAAGAACCCGAAGGATTAAATTATTTATTTTACACTTATAAACAAATAAAAACATAAAGTACAATAATTGAGATTCAAAATATACCTAAAATGGAACATCATCTCGATTTTTAAAATAACAGAAAGAATAATTTTTTTTATAAATAAAATATGATGCGCCTTAGAATAAAATCTCAAAATGACGTAAAAATCTGGTCATAAAAACCGTTACTTATTATAATAAAAAGACAAGTAGATAGTATTTTAAAGGATCCTCAATTGCAGTAGACATAAGAGCATCTCCAATGGTGCTACTTATATTTGGGTTCTTTGTGGGACCCATTAAGCCACATCATCTTGAAGTAACTTACTCTATTTTTCACTCCAATGGTGCAATTTTAAAGAACTTATATTGGGTCCCACAATTTTACTTTGTATATTAATATTTTATTCATACTAAATTTTATTTGATTTAAAATAATTATTTAAATTATTTAAATTTAAATTAATATAAAATAAATAAAATTAAAATTAAACATAAAATTTAAAATGATAATTAAAATTAATCTCAAATACATGACATATAATTAAAAACAATAAAAATAAATTACATAACATAATTACTCAAATTTAATTTCCATCGTCCTCATGTCCAAAACGTTCCCAAATATGCTCGACTAGATCTCCTTGAAGTTGGCGATGAACTTGTTTTTCACGAAGAGTTGCTCTTCTTTGTAGTCTTGTTGCAAGATTCGGATGAGGACCGTTAAATGTTTCAGTCGTTGAGTTGTTGTTACCGACATTATCGTAAGAGTAATCAAAATCACCTCCATATGGGTGTCGTTCGTCTTCGACAATCATGTTGTGCAATATGATGCAAGCATAAATGGTATGCTTGAGGGTTTCCATGTGCCAAGCACGCGCTGGAGCACGTATTATTGCAAAACGAGATTGAAGCACTCCAAATGCCCGTTCCACATCCTTTCTAGTTGATTCTTGGTGTTGTGCAAATAGTTTTCTCTTTTCTCCTTGTGGCATCGAAATAGTTTTGACAAATGTAGCCCACTCAGGATATATTCCATCCGCTAAATAATACCCCATATTATAAGGAGTTCCATTGATTGTATATTGCACATTAGCAACACGTCCTTCCAAAATATCGTTAAACACATTGGATTGGTTTAACACATTAATGTCATTGTTTGAACCTGCAATACCAAAAAATGCATGACAAATCCACAAGTCTTGTGATGCCACTGCTTCAAGCATGATCGTGGGTTTACCATGATCACCTCGACAAAACTGTCCTTTCCATGCAACAGGATAATTCTTCCATTCCCAGTGCATACAATCAATGGAACCCAACATACCTGGAAAGCCACGTGACTCACCCATTTGTAAAAGATGTTCAATATCAGTGTTGTTAGGCTTTCTCAAATACTCAGCCCCAAATACAACATTCACGCCCTTAACGAATCTTTCTAAGCACTCAATTGAGGTACTTTCACTGATTCGAACATATTCGTCTACAATGTCAGCGGGAGACCCATATGCCAACATACGAATAGCAAATGTGCATTTCTGCAATGGTGAAAGACCCATCTTACCAATTGCATCGACCCTCATTTGGAAATATTCATCATGATTGCCGAGGGCATCTACAATTCGAAGAAACACATGCCTATGCATTCTGAATCTTCTTCGGAATTGTACATCTGTGTATACTGGATTTTCTGAGAAGTAGTCATTGAATAACCGATTGTGCCCTTCTTCACGACCTCGATCTACCGTAGTTCTTCTCTTTGGCCTAGAGGAACTTCCAAATTGACATTCATTTTGAAGATGTTGTTCTTCATCACTGTCGTCCATAAATTCTTCTTCAACTAACTCCCAAAATTCTTGATCGTAATTATCTGAATTGTCTGAATCCATTTTAGTGAGGAATAAGAAGAGAATGAGAAAACAATGACATAAGTGGTAGTATATATAATGGTTTGAATAAAGGCTAGTTATTCATAACGGCTAGTTTGAATAACGGCTAGTTTGAACAACATAATATTTATTATGATTTAAAGTGGTACTAATGACCATTTTACATAGGATTTGATAAATTAAAGTGGTACTAATGACCATTTTACATATAATTTAAAGTGGTACTAACTACAGTCCATATTTTTTTTCATTTTATTACAATATTTTTCATGAATATCTCGTTGACTTTCGTTCATAGTAGAAGTGTCTTTCATCATGATTTGCATTACCTTTAATTCTATCTCGTCCTCCTTACTTTGCGCAAGTCTTTCCATTGTTTCTGCTCTTTTATTCCTTGCATCTTGCGTTGCATTTGAAATTTCTTACCTTTCCTTTTTGCTGCTTTTTGTCCCATTGGACGCTCCATTGGTGATGATGAGTTAAACTCATAACTTGAAGGTGTATCAGGGATCTCCGATGATGCCCCACTCGCAGAAGTCTGTGTCATTTTTGAAGAATTTCCAATCGATTCTCCGATGATGCCCCATTTAGCTTCATCTTTTAACAATCTCCATGCATACTCAAGATTGAATGTTGTACCTTGATCTTGAGCATAAAAAGCATGTGCAGCAGCCATGATATCGTTCTCCGATGTCCCACTTTTCTTTCCATTGACAGCTTGCCTATAACACCCAACAAATTTTTGAACCGACGCATTTATTCGATGCCATCGACATTTTAATTGACCACTTAACTTTTCTCGCAATTGACATCGGTTATAATTTGCAGCGATTCTATGCCAAAAACTCTCAGCTTTTTGATCAACTCCCACAATTGGATCCTTTGAAACATTGAGCCATGATTGGATAAGACATATATCCTCATCCCTTGTAAATTGCTCTCGAGATTTTTTTTTAACGAGAACCCTTTCTTCTTTTTCAACACCAACTTGAGTAGAAAATGGTGGAACTTGAGAATTTTGAGGATTAAGATTTTGATACATATTTGGATTGTTTGGTGACGGAAAAAATATGGCGGGGTTTGGTGGTACTGATGGAATTTGAGAATTTTGAGAATTAGGATTTTGATAATTTTGCATGAAATTGAACATAGCTTGTTGATAATGAAAATGATTAGGATCCATTTGGCCTAAACAAATGTAATTTGAAATAAAAAGATGAAAATTTGAAATAAAATGATAATGAGAAGAAATTGTTGGAAAAAAATTAAAAATTTATGAATAAAATGATGAAATTGTGAGAGAGAAATTTGAAATTAAAGAGTAACTAAAAGTGAGAGAAAATAGGATTGGTATACAATTTTCCAACAAACCTATATTTATAATAAATAAAAAAAGTTTAAAAATAAAAAATAAAAGAATAAAGCCGTTGCACAACGGCTAATTGATTATTTTAATAATAAAAAAAATAAAGAACCGTTGCTTATATTTGTACCGTTCACCCGCTGAAACAACTTTTTTGTTGACAATTTCAATGTCAAGCTGGCAAATCAATTTGAAAAATCACCGTTGGAGGTGGTCTAAGGTTTAAGGTCCTTAGAAATCCTAGGACCTTTCTATTAAAGATAAACCTTGAATCAATTGTAGATACACAAAATTCGAACCTAAAAAACCTTACACTAACACCTGTCACTTGCATAAGGCCAAAGTTAGGTACATCTCGACTGTGTTCCAAAATTTACGGTTGGACTTTTTTATACTTCTTGAACGTGAATCAAAAAGGTCCATCATAGATCAAATAGTAAAAATGAAGACACAAATATATATATAATAAACCTATATATAAGAAATTATTCTATATTTTTATTTACTTTTTTCTTTAAACAATTGTCTTTAGTGAATTGGTTAAGTGATCGGTTATTTCAGAATATAGAAAAAGTAACATTAGATTTCTGTGGTGCAAGTAACACTAGATTTTAGTTAATAGATGATTGAGGCACATAAAGTGGGCTAACAATATGATAACCATAAGCTTGTCTCTTAAGAGAAAGGTTATATGTTAATGGAAATGCGTTTCAAGAAAAATGTGTTATTGGAAATGGCCAGATGTGCAAAGAAGTTTCAGAATATGTAACTAGTTAAATCGAGAAATATATAGCTAGCTTGTAAGGTAAACGTCTTCACTTTCTAATATTGCTAAAAGAAAAAGATAACTTTCTTCTACTCCATTCAGGTCTGTCCTAAAATATATAGTTTCAAAATTCAAGTAAAAGATAGCATAATTTCCTATTCCTTTGCTTGATAGCTAACCATCAATGGACAGGTGTTCTCATCACCTTACATTTCTTTTGTTATTTTTATTTTTTTATGAAGAGTGTTATTTCAACATTTAATATTTGACCCCGTATATCAATGTCTCTATCTCTCTCTTATTTTTTCATTTCATACATTTACACAAATTTTAATAATACACTACAACACTTAAAAATTATACTTGACACCTAAGGCTTATCGTGTGTGTTGAATGTGAAGTCTTTATGGATTCATGTAGGACTTGTAATGTTGGTTAACTACAAATGACCGTGGAAGAATTCGGGAATCGATTTCAAGAAAAGTGGGAGACAGACATTTGAGACAAGGTGTAAGTTTAGTGAAAAAGAAGAAAATAACATGAGGGAAAATTATTTTTTGCTGAAAATTTATATGTCTATTTAATAATTATTTCCCTAAATAATTTTTAGCGATTAAAAATTATTTAATTGAAGTTAAATATAATTGTTTCGGTGAGACTGACTCTAAATAATAATTAATAAATTATTTAATTATGATAAAAGTACATATAGTCGAAGGATCCGACCCCGACTCTATAATCAAACTCTATATTGGAAAAATTATTTTTTTTTGTTTTATTAATTCATAGCATCGAATAGGTTGATTATAATAATTGTTTGGAAAAGAAAATACTCAGGGTTAGGTTTACGCTCATCTGAAGATACTTGTGTCACTGTATATGGTTAAGGTTAAAAGTGGAGAATAAACTATTATTTTTTTAATAGGTTTCTCACGTAAGCGATGTCGTTATCTTTTTCACTTTTTGACAATCAGCAACAGTTTTAAATCGTCGCAATATGAACATAAAGCTTTTGTGATGGTTTGAGTGCATCACAAAACTTTTACTGTTCATTTTGTGACGGTTTCAAACAGCACTAAATAAATTTAGAATTTTTTGTGACGTTTTAAAACCGCCGCCAAATAAATTTAGAATTTTTTGTGACGGTTTAAAATGGTTACAATATGAACAGTAACAAATTTGTGGGTGTTTAAAACCGCTACTAATTGTTGAAAATGTAAAAAAAAAAATGCATTGCCTATGTGAGGTCTCTCACAGTATACGTCACATTTTCGTTCTTCTTCAAATTGGTAGAAAGATATCAGAGGGTTGGAAAAAGGCACACAAAGAGTATGTTTGGAGATAAATGTATGTACGTTATTGGCGAGGGAGGATTTATTCCTTTTTTGTATGCTAATTGGTGTAATGGCGTTTGTTTTAAAGATTATTTTTCAAATTTGTTTGGATGCTTCTCTCTATTAAAGGTTGCATGATTTGAAGGCTTTGTTGCTTCAGGTAGCGCCGAGAAGAGAGGATGAGGATTTGGTTCAATGGAAGTCGAACCTAGAGCAGCGTTATAAGGCCAGAACCGATTAAATGTCTACACAACTCATATGTGGGTGAGTTTCTTTCTATGGTTGTTAGTTTAAGTTATTCTTTCTATGATTGCTACTAGTTTTGTCACAATGGTGTCATATATGGTTGTTTATTAGTAAATCAGTATGGGTGTGTTTCTTTCCATGGCTGTTAGTTAGTTGTAAGTTGCTGTGTTTGTTATGTGGATAAAATAGTTACTGGTTTTGTCACAATGGTGGATAAAATAACAAGGGGGAAAATATTTATCAGTAGTTTTTTCTTTCTATGGATGCAATTAATTCCTCTGATAATTCAAAATTGATGCACACCTAAAATTCCAAGATAATTTTATTGAACAAGATAACCAATGTTCAGATATATCCAAAAGTCCTATATATATAGACAATATATTATATTGTTTGAAATACTTAAAATTATTTAATATAATAAATTACATATCATAGGCATCACACCATTATTAAATTTCCAATTAACGAGGATATAACTCTGTAATTGAAGTTTCATTGACTGATTCTTGAGCTGAACTATGACCCCATGATTTAATATCTTGAAATTTTCGACTATCCATATGAAATGCAGGTTCCAAAGGTATTGGGAGAGTGGTAGAATGACTATTAAGCATGACTACAACAGAAGCCATTGTTGGTCGATTTGTTATACTCTCTTGGACACAAAGTAATCCAATATGGATGCATCTCATGATTTCATTTCGTGAATCATTATTTAATGTGGGGTCTATGATATTTGTTGCCATCCCCATTTTCCAATTTCTCCATGCCTGCAAAAAATTTCCCAAATAAAAATGTCATACTAAGTTAGATATAATTCCATATAATTCCAATTTGTAATTCCAATTTTAAACTAATATAAACTTGCATAAAAAAATTCTAATTTTGTACAAAAAAGGACTTCGAAGATATGATGAGATGAAAAATGAGACTTACAAAGCTAGAGAGATACTCTATATTCTCTTCATCACGGATGCCACTATTTTTTATACCACTGACAATTTCAAGAACCAATATACCAAAACTGAACACATCAGACTTCACAGAAAACTGTCCATGCATTACATATTCAGGAGCCATATATCCACTACAAAACAATATGGATATGTAAAGTCAACTAATATAATTATTTTTCATTTCGAATATGATACTTCTTTTAAAAACTTACTAGGTTCCCACAATTTTGTTTGTGTTTTCCTGAGTTTGGTCTTCATCAAATAGTCTTGCCATTCCAAAATCAGCTATCTTTGGATTCATCTCCTCATCTAAAAGAATATTACTTGCTTTGAGATCACGGTGAATAATGCGTAGTCGAGAATCTTCATGGAGATAAAGAATGCCCCGAGCAATACCTAAAATGATTTTGTAGCGTATTTCCCAATATAATTGTGCTCTCTTGGCTTGATCTGCAAATAATATACCTAACCATTTTAAATCTTATTACATTGTAATTAGTAATCTTAGTATTTGATCACAATTGAAGAAAGATATTTTATTCATTTCGATAGATATTAAAACCTACCAAAAATGAAACCATCGAGACTTTTGTTATGAACAAACTCATATACAAGTACTCTTTCTCTTCCTTCTAAACAAAAGCCGAGTAGCCTAACTAAATTACGGTGTTGAAGCTTAGCCACTAAAAGCACCTCATTTTTAAATTCCAAATCGCCTTGTCCAGATTCCCTTGACAACCGTTTGGCAGCAATTTCTTGTCCATTGGAAAGTCTACCCTGAAAGTTTATGTTATTTAGGAATGATACATTTTTAAATCAAGTATTAAATTAAATTATATTTTAATTAATGAGTTGGTTTTCAACAATATTATTTTACTTTGTAAACAACTCCAAATCCTCCTTCTCCAAGTTTATTAGAAACAAAGAAGTCATTTGTAGCATTTGATATGGTGTTGAAGTTAAATTGTAGTGGTTCAAATATTTCAATTTTATCGTCTTGATATTCTTCTTCTTTAACTTCTGCAACAAAATGGGTAAACATAAATGATCATATGTGATGCAAACTAATAATTTTTTGAATTTTTTTATTAGTATCTATATTCTCATGAAAATTATAGAAGCTAAAAACACCCAAAGAAAACAATATTCTCATGAATCATATCTAATAAAATAAGAAGATGTCCATAAAAGAAACAAAATAAGATGTGTCCTTTATCCATTCACACTAAGAATATTGGTGAGGATGGCAACAAAAAAAACCCTTCTGATAAGACAAATGAGTTATATTCCAACTATCAAATAAAATAGTCTTATTTTGAAACATCCAACTATTTCACACCACCACATGCCAAATAATGTTAAACTATTCTTAAGCCGAAAATCATCTCAACTAGAAGAGAAAATAAGGAATACGTAAAACAAGCTCGGTGATATAGCTATATGCCATCATAACCACATAAAATTGAATAGAAAACATAAAAAGAGAGCTTGTGTGTGGAAAATAAGTGATCCAATAACTTCTATGACTAACCATAAAAGTACACAACCCTAACCTACCCTTCAATGTAGCATATTAACACGAGTAAGCACACTTTCTAAAAAATTGTTGCTAAGAGAAAATAATGACCTTAGATGGATTAAACTTTTTAAAAATTATGTTAGGATACTAATCTACTTATTAGAAAGTCGTTGATACCTTAGAGATCTAGCTTCTACTGCCTTACACAATGAGGTAACATTGCACAACCAATTTAGGTCAAGCTTTCAAGACTAGCTATAATCTCCAAACAACAAAGATATGCATCGTAAAAAAGTCATTAGATCATCCACCAACTAGACTTTCCAAACAATATCTTTCATCTTCATTGAGACTCCTTACCCTTGATCATACTCATACCTAATGACTAATGTGAAAAATAGGACATCCTTGTTGATTAGAGACCAAAAATCCTTAAAACCACAAGCATAAAGTTGAATTATCTTCATAAATCCTTTCAAAATTTTGTTGAAAACTTATTCCCCAATTTTACCACATCATTAGAGAGCAAATAAAATTATAATTTCTAATGCACCCAACATCGATAATTCTCCACAAAAGAAAGAACATGTCTTTGGTCCAAGAGTGATAACTTGTCGGAATAAAGTAACCTAATCTGTACTTAGCCACCACCCGATTCCATAATGATATCCCATGTTAAGATTATATTTATCCACTTATCGAGAATCCCCATGTTGAAAAGGCATAGGTACCTAACCCCAAGACCACCTACACACTTAAATTTATACAAATCTCACCAACTCACCTAAGCTAACAATAAGCTTTCAAGTGTTAACTATAATCTTTATAAAGGACAAATAAAAGTTAAAATGTTGATCAAGAAAGAATTAAGGAGAACCACTTTATCTTCAAGGTTGTTATATTAATTACTCAAAGACCCAAGCATACCTCTAAGAGACTTCACACAAGCGAATTCCAAATTGTTAATCTATGTGTATTACCCCTTATAAATGGACTAAGATACATAAAAGGCACTAAACCCACCTTATAATTCTAGAAAAGTTATAAATACTTAAAAACCCTAATTTATATAAAGACCCTAGAGAAGTTGATATGTGAATTAGAAGGGAATTGACCACATCGAGGAACCCTTTATAAGGAATAAAAAGCAACCTTTATGAAAATAACATTATCCAAATATTTAAAATGAGAAATCACCAAACACTGGCTCCGTCGGGAACCCTTAAAGAATTAAGGTTGTCAGATGCTAGATCATCCCACTTAAGTCCTCATTCTGACTATGAAACCTTAAACCCCTCATTCTAACCCACACCAACCAATATGAAACATCATTATGATATTTTTTTGTCAATATTTTATTCACCTATGATCTTCATTTTGACCACCATCAACTATCATTATGACCACCATCTGACCATCACCAATCACCAACATGAACAATCTTGATCACCACCAACCACCACGAGTCACCACTTTGACCACCGTCAACCATCACTCTTACCACTTTACTATCAATTTAACTATTATTCCAATCACAATAAATCACCAATAAGAAGGCACCACTCTAATCACCACCGATTATCGCTCTAATTACTATAGACGGTCATTCTGGCCACCATGAACTAATACTTTGACCACTAATGATCACCATTCCTATAAAAGTTTGTAAAAAACAACTACTTATATGTGCTATTATTGAAATTACTATTAAATAAAACTATATTTTTAACAATTTAATTGTTATGAGTCTAATGGTATGAATTATTTAAATTAAAATCTATTTATGATGAATATTATATTTTAAAAATCTCATAACTCAAAATTCAAATTTCCTATAAATTTAAAAAAAAATTTAAAATCCAACAAAAATATATTTTAGTTTTAAAATTTTCTAAGGAATAAAATATTAATTCATTCCGAACAACACTTACTGCATGTTTGAATTGACTTCTATAAACCCCAAAATTATATTTATATTTGAATTTAAAACAAATTAAATCATATCTTATTGTTCGAGAGACTTATGAAACAAATCATATCCAACTTGTTCTACATTATTTCTAGACCAAATCATATTGAATATCCAAGGAGAAAACCCTGAAATTATAATACTAACCGAAATTATAATACTAAATAAGGAGCTCAAACCTACATTGGAGAGAAAGCATTCACGTTAAATTTTTTAGAGTTCTAGGTTTACAAGATTCCTTTTCATTTTATATACATCACACTAAGTTTTAATAACTTGACATAGTTGTATGTTTGTCTGTTTGAGTTTTAAATTCAACATTATTCATATTTTTTATTAGAGTTGATCACTAAGGTTTAGTGATTGAAATACTAAGGGGTTAGTGTTTGAGATAAAATCAAGTGAGAGGGTGTCTCGTTTTCAGTTCAACAGGAGTCAGATACATTCACAATTGTGTTTGAAGAAGACCAATAAAATGAAGTCACAACCAATCAAAATGAAGGACCCCTTGATTAGGAAGTTAAAAGATCGACTTGAGAAATAAATTAGTCGATGGGGCTAAATGGATATGAGATATTTCCAGATCAAGTAGTCGACGCAAGAAGTGACTTAGAAGTCGTGATGATGGTGAAGCGAACCAATCAATTTGGATCAAGCCAAGAATAATTCAAATTGGTGGATAGCCATGAAAGAAGAACCGAGGGCAATCGAGAAGAACAAGACCTAGGAGCTTTTCGAAAGATCAAACAAGAACTCAATTGATGTGAAGTTTGTTTAAGTCGAAATGAAGGCCAAATTATGAAATTGCCAAGCATAAGGAAAAACTAGTGGCGAGAGGTTTTCTACAAAAAATTGGTATTAATATCGATGAGGTATACACATTTGTTGTAAGGTTGAAGACAATCAAGATAGTTGGTCAAACGCAACATACAAAGGTTGGAAGATACATCTTGGATGTGAAGTCAACTTTTCGAATGGACCTTTGAAGAAGACATCTTTTCCTTAAACCATAAGGATTCCAAATCAAATGGCATGATTCAAAGGTGCATGACTAAGGAAGACTTTATATGGATGAAACAAGCCCTAAGGTCTTGGAACAAGAGAATATATGGCTTTGATTGAAATAGGTTTCACAAAGTGTGTCTTTGAACATGGAGTATATGTCAATAATGTCGACAAGATCACCGAATCATTTTATGTATGTATGTCAATGATTTGCTAATTACTAGTGTAAATGAACCCGAGATAAGAAAAGTCAAGTGAAGTCGATGCAAGAGTTTAAAATGTCCTACTAGGGAACTTATCATATTTCCTAAGGATGGAGTTCAAAGACACAAGTGAAAGAGTGTTTTAGTACTAGAAGAAGTATGACCAAAATATTTTGAAAAAGATCAAGATGAGCAACAACAATTCAGCTTCCACGCCATTAAAAACTGGAGAAAAGTTGAGGAAGACGACAAATGATGAGTTGGTAAGTGAGACATTGTACAAACAAATCATTGGATCCTTGAGGTACCTTTGAAATATCGTGCCAAATATTTATCAAAGTGTCATATTGTCAAACAGATTAATGTAGAAACCCCAATAATGTCTTCGCATAGTACTAAAAAGGGTGATGAGATACCTAAAGGGTAAAATGATCATGGTGTGTTGATTCTAGGATAAAAGAAGACCACCATAAATGCAGAGGTATATGGCTACACTGATTCAAATTTTAGTGGAGATCAAGACAAGAATAACAGTATTGCAGACTACATATTCATGATCGAATATGGTCTAATCTCTTGAAGCTCAAGGAAACAAAGCATTGTGACTTTGTCATCATGCGAAGCTAAGTATGTTGCTTCATCTTATGTAGCGTATCAAGCAAAGATTGATAGAGATGTTGCTCGAAGAGCTCAAGATTATGGAACCTAAGATGATGAAGTTACTTGTCGATAACAAGTCAGCTATCAATCTAGTGAATTATCAAGTGTGTCATGGTCTAAGTAAACACATAGAGAGAAGACGTCATTCTCTGAGGGATCAAGTTAACAAAGAAAAACCTGAACTTGAGCATTGCAAAACAGAATGACAACTAATTAACATACTCACCAAACCCTTGAACAAAGTCAAGTTCGACAAGTTGAAGAGAAACATCTGGATGAAAAGTCTTGAGAACATGAATTAGGGAATATGTTAGAAGTTGTAATTTGAAGTTCAGTCGAAAGATAATATTTGAATGTGTCGAAGTAGCCAATCAAAATAGCATGAGTCAGTTGTATTCAACATAGTCAAATACATCAAATGGCTTTTATATCGAAGTGTAACTAGTAGCTTTGTGTTTTACACTTTGTATATTTTGGACTTGGGTTTATTTGTAGAGTTTTGAGCCTAGCCTTTAGCTGCCTGTATAAAGAGCATAATATGATGTAAATTACAACTCTTTAATCGTGTTTCAAATAGTTTTCTTTTTTTCTTTTCTTCTCTCGTCTTTTTTTGAAAACTCTTTTGTCCCAAAGATAAATTTTCAACAATGACATTTTTTAAGTTTTACAAAATTTATAAGAAACTAGAATAAGACCCGCGCGATGCGCGACGGTAAATTAGTTTATTTATTTTTTATTGAATTTTAAATATATTAAGAGTCGGTTTTGACAAAATGTAATTATTAAATTTGTATAACAATTTTTTTTATGAATTATAATAGAATAATAATATAAATTAATCACATAGACAAATATACATTTCATTTAAAAAGAAAATACATGCGTGCAAATATATGTATTTATTTAGATATGTTATTTTAATTTGTTAAATATATGTGTTTATTTTTAGTAGTAAACAAAATTAAAATTTTATTTAAAGTTATTATCAAATATAACTTTCAATAACTTTATAAAATATATGTTTATTTTGTCGAATTTTATAAGATTGTTGCATATTAGTAGTATATTATTTTTTAAGATCAATTTAAAGTGACATACATATGAAAATTGTGTAAGAACTACTTTAAGATTAAAAAATATTTATTTCAAATATTATTTTTATTGTTGTAATTTTAGAAAAACAAAAAATATTTTATTGTGTTTGAATGTGGACATCTCTTTTAGTTTTTTAAATTTGAGAGAAATATTTTTCATATAAGTGAATATACATAGTTGGAGTAATAATTGACTTGTAAAACCATTTTGTTCAAAATAAGATAAAAACATTTTATTGTGTTTGAATTCTTTTATCTCTTTATGTAGAATTTTGTTATTTTTCATTTATTTATATTTTGATATTAGATAAAACATATTGTAGTAAAGTTTATAGACAGTGTAAAAAATTATTTGATACTATATTATTTTATTTTTTTGAATCAACTATACTATATGTTAAATTATGTATGAACTACTTTAGAAAATAAAAATATTTTATTGTGTTTGAATTTGAATATCTCATTTATTTTTTAAATTTGAGAGAAATATTCTTAATATAAGTGAATATACATAGTTGGAGTAGTGATTGGTTTGTTAGACCATTTTGTTCAAAATAAGATAAACATATTTTATTGTGTTTGAATTATCTTATCTCTTTTATATAGTATTTTGTTATTTGTCATTTATTTGTTATTTGATATTACATAAAACATATTATAGTAAAGTTTATAGACATTGTAAAATTAGTCCATACTATATTATATCTTAAATAAGTTTAAAGTGACTTATACTTGAAAATTATGTAAAAACTACTTTAAGATTAAAAATATTTATTTCAAATGTAAGTTTTATTGTTATAATTTAAAAAAAAAAAAAAAAATTTATTGTACTTGAATTTACACATTTCTTTTATATTTAAAATATGAGAGAATATTTTTAACTTAAAGGAATATACATAATTGGATTAATGATTAGTTTGATATAAAGCTGTCAAAATGGGCTATTCGGCCCATTTAGGACCGACTCTCATGGGCTTGGACTTTTTAGGACTGAGCCAAAAAAACTCTATTGTAATATGGGCCTCAAAGTTATTACTCGAGCCCAGCCCTAAATGAGCTTCAGGCTACCCGACCCTAAATGAGCTTTTTTAATAAAAAAATTAAAGAAAAAAATCCATAATATTGACTATAAATAAAATAAAAAATTATATTATTCTAAATATCACACATTTTTAAGTACTATATTATCTTTTACAAATATTATAATGTATTTTTATGTATAAAATATGTCTAAATTATAGAAAATAATACTCAAAATCTTTAACATAAGAGAAACTAATAGAATACGAGAGAAAAAATGTTGATTATATCAATGTATAATATTTAAAAGATAAATATTGAATAGAATCGAGACAAAATATAATGAAGTGAGAAAATTAATGTGTTATTTTGGAGTAACATAATATAAGAATTAATATACTTTTTAAATTTTATTGCAATGGACCTAATGGGCTACCCACGGTCCATATGGGCTAGCCCTAAAGGATAGCCTTTTTAGAATCGAGTTAAAAGGCCTTAAAAATATGGGCTCTAATTTAAAGGTCCAAGCCCTATGAAATTTTGGGTCGGACTAGCCCATTTTGACAACTCTAGTTTGATAGATCAATTTGTTCAAAGTGATATTTTATTTAGTCCTTGCGAAGGCTCGAACTCGTGACCTCTAATTTGTGGAAGTATAAGATAAAAATAAGTTTTAGAATGTACACATAAGACTAAAAGGTGATTTAGTAAATTTAAAAATATATTTGATGTTGTATTATAATTATAATTAATGATGTGTTGTTGTAATATAGGATGCATTGAATTTAATATATTATATAGATCATATAGATTGATCTGTGCAATCAAAAGCCCCCCTACAATTAAATAAAAATCTAATGGTAGAAAAACCAGCATGACTTGCTTTCTTTTCCTCGTTTTGTGATTTAATAATAATAAGTGGACTTATTTACATTATCTAATGTGCAATTTGAAAAATTCAAAGTCTTTGCATTATACTCAATAATCTATCGCATTATTTAATAGAAATTTAAAGCTATATCAGTGTTTCAACTAACTTACCTTGAAACTCTTTCTTTGATTTCCTTTTTTTAAAATAGATGCATAGAAAAACGAAGACCAAAGCAACAATAGCAACTGGTATCGCCACAGCAATGCCAATTGTAGTACTCTTATTGCTTTTTCCTGCACAAACCAAAATCTTAACGTGTGGGACATTCCTTATACACTAAAATTTTAAAATAATAGTAAATTTTTAACAAGTTCATAATTCATGTAATAAGATTTAGTGTTACTACCGGTGGTGTTGGGCGGAGGAGACGGCGGCGGCGGTGGCGGCGGTGGCGGTGATGCCCGAGGTTCATAAAAAAAGATAAGATGTTTCAAATCTCATGTTACAACTAGGCCTAACAACCCTTCCACCAATCTTACCTTTGCAACATCCTGGTATTTGTTGAAGATTCTCAACCAAACATGAATTGCAATCATTCTCAGACAAATCAGGTGTACACTGAACCAAACCATATATAACCTCGTACTTAGGACCAGGTAAACTTCCAGCAGCATATTTCATCCTAGAATCACCTTTCACAGCTTTACTTGTTAAATTATCCAACAGAGCTGTAACAACTTCGTTAGACAAATTAACATCAACTGAATCATTCAAGTTATTTGAATGAAACTTAGGATCATATTCCACGACACCTAATATTAACCGGTCCGAGTAACGCAACATACATCTTTCGTCTTCGGACCAAAAAA
This sequence comes from Vicia sativa, assembly GCA_021764765.1. Taxonomy (NCBI): domain Eukaryota; kingdom Viridiplantae; phylum Streptophyta; class Magnoliopsida; order Fabales; family Fabaceae; genus Vicia; species Vicia sativa. The sequence goes on along the minus strand of CM038795.1, from coordinate 204,781,684 downwards.
TTGCTTCTCTTTGATTTGGACAGATACTAGTGAGATTTGCTCTTGAGCCGCTGAGGCAACGGCGACAATCATTCGGCAAAAGATCACCTCGACAGAGTCCAATTGAATAGACTCTGTTGTTGTTTTCGCCAAATGAAAAAATTGTAGAAACCGTAGTTGATGTCTGTGTTGGAAGTGAGAGTGGTTAAAAGTGTGTTGAGGTTTTTGTGATAGGTGCTATTGGTTGTGTAGTTAGCTTTGTTGTTGCTTTGATCACAAAAGTAGTGATAGTTGTTTATTTCGTCGTATACAGCTTTGGTTTGATAAGTGAAAATCATGATTAGTAGAATTCTTAGAGTGCAAAGTAATGAAGGAGTAGACATATTGGAACAAAGAATTATGGTGATGGGAATGAAGATTGAAAACGTTGCAATATGAATAAGGTTCTGTGTGGTGGGTGTATAAAATATAAATAAAGAGATATTGATAAAGGAGGAAGTCAACTACCTAACTAATAAGACAAGCCTATTAACTCTTTAATCTACCCTTCTTTCAAAATTAAATTTCTACTACAAAATGCCTTTAATTATAATTTGCTAATTCAAAGAAATAATGACCAATCAGCTTATCCCATTCACCCAAGTGCCATACATTTTTCATTTCTCCTATTGAATATTGGTTGAATACATGCACTAACCGACACGTTCTCTGTTTCTCCTATGAAGTACTGATACGTTAGGTGAAAGGCGTGTCGGACACATGTCGATACGATACTGCATTTACACGTACACGTTTTCTAAGTGTTCAATAAAAAATTTTAATTAAAACGGATATGGGTACGACACTTTATTTTAAATATAGGACACGGTTCAACAAAAAAATTCAAATTTTTTTTTTTTATAAAAAAAAAAGCCCAACTCAAAAATAGGATTATGTAGGTTTTATATTTTACTTACTATAAAATTAAGATTCTTTATTTCTATCTTTGTCGGCACTGTTGCGTTTTGATCTTCATTCTTTAGGTTTTTTATATTATCCTTCTTTCTTCTATTATAGTTATGTCATTCGATTATTATAACATTTCCATGTTATTGCCTTAACAATGAACACATTCTAAAGCAAAGTAGAAATTATCGACAGCCTAGTAGAAATTTCATGATTATTAACATCACTGTATCGCTATTATAAGAATGAAAATAATTGGTACCTAGTACCTAGTTATTTCATACAATGGTACATAGTATTTTTATAGTATATGCTTTACGCTAATAAAATTGGTACATGTAATACCATTAATTTGCTATATAAATAATGATATGATACAATTGTTTAATAAATCTAATAGCTTAATAAATCTAATATCAGATTTCGTGGAGTGACTATGATATGATTTGTTTTATTTTGTTTTGGTGAATTTATGTCTTATTTTTATTGATTAAAAGTACTAAGTTTAAAGTTTTGGTGGATTTATATCTTATTTTTATTGATTGAAAATACTAAGTTTAAATAAACAAAAATTGTTACTTGTCATTTTGAAGTCTTAATAAATTGTGCTCATAAATTTTATTATTATATTATATATTAAATATATATAGTCGTGTCCATGTCCTGTGTTTTTTAATATTAGTGGAGTCCCTTTGTCCGTCTCCATGTCCGAGTTCGAGCTTCATAGGTTTCCCCATTTCAAATTTCAAACCATTTACTACACTTTTCAATACCTTTCCTCTCATTTATCAAAATTGTCTTCTTCATTCTCTCTCCAAAAGGTTCCCACCATACCTTCTTCTTTCTCTTTCCGTTTCTACATCTTTCTTTCCACTCAGGTAATAATAGATTTTCCATATTCATCCTCTTCCACCAAAAAGGCCTCCCAACGATTTCTTTGTCTTCTTGTTTGTATATGTATTTCTCACACTATTGTGAATCGGATGCCTTAGAACAAAATATAAACTTGTTGCTTAATGATCAAAAAACAATTAGGGTAAGAAAAAGAATGAAGAACACGATGAACATAAGGATTGGTTATTAACTGTTATTCTTTCCTTACTCTTGAAATAAGATTACAAGTATATAAGAATAACAAATAACCCTCTCACCCTAAAATAGGATTTGCAGTATGCAATGATGAGAGAGTAGTATGCTATTTATAATAAACCTAACATACTAAACTAATGGGCTTTTATCACAAATACTCATTACAAGCTAATTTAGGGTACAAGCTAACTTAACCAATTGGACATAACAAATAGGCCTAATTCGATGCTAACAATCCTAGCATCCTTCGACACTACAAGCTAGAACACACTTCGACTACAACTTGTAACACTTCGACAACAACATGTGAGCAAACTTCGATTGCATGCTAAACTCTGTCAAACCATCGAACCAAGATACTACCTTCGACCCAATAGAGTTCGACCCAATATCTCACACACACTGTATAACGTCGAGCTCAAGCATGGTGATTGCTAATCTGGTCACTAGTGAACGTCCCATTTTCATTTCAAGTGTTTACCCTTTTAACAGTTTTCTGGTTTCACTGGTGCCATAGATTCCATTTGTGTTGACTTCGTCTCAACTCTCGGATATGGTTTTATTTGTTTTAGGTGATTTTATTTAATCATTTATGAAATTTCATTTAAATTTATAGGTGGGATTGAATGCAAAGAAATGAAATGATATATCTCACTATTAAATAAATCACTTGCTTTAGTTTATATTGTTTATATTGTTTGTTTCTATTATTTGTTATTTTGTTTATATGGTTTTGGTTTAAATATTATTCATCGTTGTCAATACATAATACAAGTCATTTGTATATAGGAACCATTTATTATGAGTAATTGTAATATTTTGAAAGTTTTAAAGGGCTTACCTATTTATGTGTTTTGGGCATTAATCATAGTTTTTTGTCTCTCCTGCAGTGGAGAAACTATCATATATATCCCTACTTTTTTACAGTGTGTTGGAGGGTGAGACCCCAAAATTATTTCTCATTAAAGTTATGATTCGACCTTTTTGCTTTGAATACACATGAAGCAATTATGAAGTCAATTAGAAGATTACTTACATGTTGAATTGAGGGGAGATAATTTCGCTTTAAATATTGCTTACAAAGTATTCGAGGAAATGCCTCCAACTTCTTGATTCTTTCTCTTGCTTTATTTGATTTCTTGTCATATTATAAATACGTTCTCTATTAAATTTAGAGATACGCATTTTCATTAAGCCAAAAATTGTCTCGTTAATGTTATCGCATATTAAGACCGCAAGATGTTATTTTCATATCAAGGATAAGCCATACCCAAAGTCTCGATTCTATTGTGTTCCCGATCCCAAGACCATAATTTACGATGTTGGCATAAAGAAGAAAGGTGTCAACGAGTTTTCCTTTGTGTTCATCTTGTCAATTGTGTTATAACAACTCATCTTGTCAATTATCATCCTTGTCTGCTAGATGCATACCAGATATTTGTATAATAACCTTATATGTCTCTTCTCCACTGATAAAATAAGACTTTAAAGTTATGTTTTAATAGAAAATATTTTTATGTGAGTTAAACCGATATCTTAGCGAGAAAATCCTAAGGATTTTGATGCAAATCATACATATTTGAACTCATACCACAAAATCTATCTTTACTTTGAAAACATGGTGTTTTCATAGTCTTTAATGTTAAAGAAAATATGTTAATCCATGATGTTTCTACAAAATTTGATACTCATTTCAAAGTCATACTTTGAAACCATGCTATTAAATTGCAAATTTTTTGCACTTTCTTTTATGTTTGAACATGTCATATTTGTATGTTTTCAAGTCCTAACATCACAAGTTCTAACATCAACATTGCAGAGTTTTGTTTTTTGTGTGTATGCTTGATTAGTTTTGTATACTTAAATTTATGCGTTCGAATCAATTTTTGTATATGAAATACTCACTTTATATTTTTAGAATTAATTAAAATGTTAGCGTTTCAAGTTTAACTAGACCTTTTGTGCGGAGGTGGTTGAGGGGGCCGATTGGAAGTGATGTTGTTAAATGAAGAAGAGGTTATATGGGAGATGTGCCGCAATACGCCAGAGAGGGTGGTCGAACCAAAGCTTAAATGCACGATATAAAAAAACGTATAGCTTATACATAAATAATAAGCATATATATGTTTATATAACATACTCATTCTTGTTAAGGACGAAAACCTCATATTTAACTGCAAGACCTCAAAGTTGGTTGGAAGAAGTCAAAATAGACTGAGACGTAATCGATATGATGCACGAAGATGATGAACTTATTTAGACGGTTGTAATTTCTTAGATATGTTGTTGATGTTATTTTGATGTTGCATAAATGTTCTTGGTTTATCTAGAATTTATGTTGTTGTTTTAATTGTGATGTCATTTTATGTCTTGAGTGTGTTTCAGATGTTGTAACAAAAGCTCAATGAAAAAATATGGTTGACATATAAAAAAGTGCAGTTATTGTGAATAAATTTTATATGTTGTTGAGCTAATAGAACAAGTGGGACAATTTTTTTAGCTGTGGTCGACCTGATGACATAAACCACACTTTCTTTCTAGTTTGTCAAGTGACTCCATTTTAGTTGTGGTACATCTGCTTTTGGGACGACCCTTTTTATTTCTTCACATTTGATCGTTGTGCCAAATTATTTACCCTTCGTACGTAGGCCAATAATCCAGTTTTGCTACCAATGGGAAGCCATTGTTGTTTACATTTATCAAGGTATCGGCCTTGTAAATGGGAGATAGAAGTAGTAATGCATATTTATGAAGATACGCACATGCCGTAATGACATGAGAGGAAGGCATTCGAAAGGCCTGAAACTTTTCACAATCGCACCAACAAGATGGTAATTTAACCCTATACTCTTGTCTAGGAAGCCCATCATTATGGTCTAGTGTCTCTTTGACAATCAAGTTGTGGCTATATCGGTCGAATCTTGTAACATAATGAGTGGTGACTTTGACACTTTCTGCCTTAATAAATTTTATGCAGTTTTCACTCCATAGTTGTCTTAATTGTACCACTACATTCCATATTTCACCTCTTTTTGAAAACAACGAAATCATCCTAAAATATGTTGATTTCACCAAAGTGGTTATTGGGAGATTTCGTATGCCTTTGAAGACATCGTTCATTGATTCAATTATATTTGACTCATGTGGGCTCATCGTTGTCCATTGTCGTATGACCATGTCCATCTTTCCACCGGAAGATTATCAATCCACCTACCGCATCGAATTTGACAATCTGATCTTCTTGCAATAGTTTTTGAACGAAGGTTGTGTTAATGTGTACCGCTCATAACTATTTTCCAAGAGCCTTGTCTTTAATCTCTCGCATGAAATTTCAAACAATATGTCTTATGCAATACACATGCGTAGAAGGAGGGTCATCCCAACCATTAGTAGGTTTATCATATGAAATCTCAATAGAAGCATGTCTATCGGAGATCAAACAAATACTGTGTCATGGAGCCACGTGTGTTCGGAGATTCTTGAGAAAGAAACTCCAAGCACCATAGTCTCTCCCTCGACAAGAGCAAAAGCGATTGGGAAAATGTTATTGTTGTAATATTGTGCAACTGCCATCAGTAGTGTGCATTTCTCGTACAACCATGTCCCATCTATCTGAATAATAGATTTGGAGGACGCAAACTCAGTGATGCAACGTTGAAAAGCCCAGAAAATTCAACTGAATATTTCATGTCCGTTGACACAAGTACCTACTAGGATATACGCCGACAATGTTTCCATAACATAAAAAGTTCCAAGAGCATACATGCGAATTGCATGCATGTAGCGCAGTAGTTCTTTGTATGAATCCTCCCAATTACCTTATATCGTTTCATCAGCCTTGGTCTTTGCTAACCATGTCTTCCTGTATGAGGGATTATAGTTGTATACTGTAGTGATGTGCGAGATTATTGTTTTCACCTTTAACGACATATCATTACTGACGAGACGTAAGGTTTCTTGACAAATTAGACCATAACTCAATTTACGGTGATTTTGTGCATTGCTCGAGTTTGTTTTAATTTTATTTAATTAGAACGCTATTTATAAAAATGGTAATGCTAAATAGTCCGAAAGGTTAAATAGAAGAAATACTAGAATCTGTATTTGTCTTAATAAGATTAATGAGTCAATAAATTAACTCTTAATTATTCTAAATCATGAAGTGGTAGTATTATAACTCATTTTTATATTAAATTCTTGTCTTTCGTTTCTCTCTGCTCTCGTACTAAAAAACATTTTCCTTTTTATATTAAATTCTTGTCTTTCGTTTCTCTCTACTCTCGTACCAAAAAGCATTTTCCTTCTAAAAATATATAGTAATTTATTTTTAAAAAATATGATAATGATAATTATGATGAATCTTCTTCAAGTGATGATTATGGTGAATTTGATGACAAACAAATCATGAATCGTTTGGATATGCATTGTTACAAAAAAATCATTTCACCTCAGACGAAAATTCATCTAACCTCAATTACGTATGAGGTAACAAAGGGGACATCCTGAAAAGTTTCCGCTATACCCTCTTGATTTTTAAAATACTGAGGAGAAAAGTTATATGCACATGAGTTCAAACTCCAGCATCTGCACTTTTATTATTTTCAAAACTAGTTCAAACTCGATTTATCAATAAAACCAAAGGATAATATATATTGTTTTTTAACTCGTTACAAAATAAAAAATATTAATAAATTAATTATTTATCCAGGATATTATATTGTTTATACGAAATATTTCTGTAGAAATATATAACAAATTTTGATCTAATTCATGGTCATCATTGTTAGTGAAGATCGATGTTTGATACTGTTTCATTAAAAGCTTAGGAAGCAAAAAGTCACAATATATTCCAAATGCCTCATTCATTTATTTATGATGTAAAAAAAGGTTAGTTAAATAAGATAAATATATGATTATAATACATAATTATATGATTATATGATTATTGAAGAACACGAACCTTAAATCCGATTTAGTTTCAGCTCTTACAATCCATCATAAAGAATTTTACCAAGTTTTTTACGCTTCAAAGTTTTCATGTTATATATTTTATTAACAATTATTGATATTCACAATAATTTTAGAATGGATGTATGTTAGATTTTACACAGATCACTAATGGAAGTGTCTTGAGCGTTAATATTCATGAAATGGACGATAAAGATTTGCTTAAGGACATTGATCAATATCCTCAATAATCACGCTAACTTATCCTTGGTAAGATATGTTTGGAAAAAACTTGAAGTAAAAATTTGATTATCTTGAGAAAATGCTTTCACAAGAAAGAGAACAAAATATATAGTGGTGAATGTAGATAGTTTGTTATGGATTGATGCATTGACAATATCTTGAGCGTTGTTCCTTTATGAATGTAGGATAAATATTCGTTGTTCTGGTTGTGTAACATATTTTTGTTAAAAAATGAGGGAACAATATTTTCTTTTTAAAATAGAATAATTAAATAAAATAGAAACCCTCGGTTTTAGAAAACCGAGGTAATAAGTTTAAAGCAAAAAATAGTAATTGATAAAGAATTGAAAGTAACATATCATGTTTTCATGTAAATTTTTTATTAGTCACTATTTTGTGAATAAATTTCTCAATATTGTCAACCGAGGAAAGCAATATTATTTTCCTTGATCGACAACATAGGAAAGTTATTCCAAAAATACAAGAACAACACCATCAACACCATTATGTGAGAAAAATTACAAGGGAATAATTTATTTTTTGTTCAAGATGGAAGAACACAACATTGATATTTTTTTTGTCTTGTAATTCATCCCAAAGAATGACGCATACGAGTTTGTTGTAGATTTTTAAAGCAATAGGTTTTTTTCACTTCGACCTCCATTTCTTCAAGTACCAATCTATCCAAATTCTTTGACATGCTGCATAAAATCTTGCTATATATTCAGCTTCATATGATGATAATTACACCACAAATTTCTTTTTTGAGAACCATGAGATTTGGGCACCAAAGATTTGAAAGAAATATTCAATTGTACTTCTTTAATATTCCTTATCTCCACATCAATCAACATCTGGAAAAAATTTAATTGTAGTTTCTTTGCTTTCAGTGTCTTGTCGAAATAGTATTCCACAGTTCATCGATGCTTTTAAGTATCTCAGGATTCTTCTTTCAGCCTTCATGTGTGACACCCTTGGTTCACTCATATAGCTGCGCACTAATCCAACAGGGAAAAACATATATCATGCCTATTGTTTCACACATACCTCAAAGATCCCACAATTTGCTTAACAAAGTTACATCAACTTTGTCTTCCTGTTTATTCTTCTCCAACTTCACATTTGATTCGACAGGTGAGGATGTCAGATTCGAATCACCCATTATGGATCTCTTGAGTATCTCTTTGACATGCTTTCTTTGATGTAGAATCATACCTTTCTTCGACATTTAAAATTCCATGCCTAGGAAATAAGACAATTTTCTCAGCATCAACATTTCAAATTCTTTCATCATCAACTCTTTGAACTACGACAAGTTCTCCAAGCTATTTCAGCTACGTAAATCCATCGACATATAAGCATGTGATTTTTATATCTTGTGTTACAACCTGAACATAGACACCATACTCATACTTGCATTTTACAAACCCCAATTAAACTAAGTATGAGTTGATCTACTTGTTCCATGCCCTATGTGTCTACTTCAGGACATAGAGCGCTTTGTGCGACTTATATACTTTACTCGCTTCTTTATGAATCAAAATCCCTGGAGGTTGTGTGACATAGAACTCTTCGTCTAAATTACCATTCAGAAATCCCGATTTCACATCCAAATGAAATATTGATCAACCTTGGTTGTATGCCAATGATACCACTAGTCGAACAGTCTCCAATCTTGCTATTGGAGAAAATACTTCAGAGTAGTCGAGTCGTGATCTTTAAAGAAAACATCAAGATAATAATCTTGATTTTATGTCTTGTTATCGACCCATTTACATTGCGTTTCAACTTGAACACCCACTTTACTTGGTAGCTTTTATATATCTGGTAACTAACTTATATGTGTTGTTTCTTTTGATTTCCTATAACTCTTGTACCATAGCTAACTTGCATTGTTTAATCTTTAAAACTTTACTATAGTTGATTGGTTACCGCAAGTAAAGAAAAATGAACTAGTTCTCCATCCGGTGTGACTTCATCATCACCAACCACATTAATGGCTTGTTAATTGCACCATTAGAACTTCAATCCCGCACAAACAATTCATTAACCACAATGTCTCAACTTAACATAATATTCTCATTAACTTGATTGAATAGCCTGCATGCATCAATTTTATGAAGTTCTACCAGAATCATAGGTTCACTCTTGTCATCAAGCTTCCCTCTTCTTGCTTCAGGAATATGCTTGTAACAAATAGAGCCAAACACCTTCAAATAACCCACTGATGGTCGTTTTCCACTCCACACTTCTTCGGGAACCTTGTTCTTCAATTTCTTGGTAGGGCACCTGTTCAAAATATAAACTACAATCAAAATAGCTTCTCCCCATAAGGATTTTGACGAATTATTTTGCTTCAGCATAGATCTCGCCATATCCAATATGGTTTTGTTTCTTCTTTCATCAATTCCATTATGTTGCAGCGTATAAGGATACGTTACCTAATGACGACACTATGTTCTACATATAAATCTTTAAACATCTTGGATATATATTCGCACAACTTTGATCTTCTTCTCAATCTTGTTTTCGACAAGTATCTTGAATATCTTAAATATTTAAAATGCTTCATCCTTTCTCTTGATCACATAGATCCACAACTTTTGACTAAAATCACTGACAAACGAAACAAAATATATGTTTCCACCAATGGCATGTTCTTAGAATGGGCCACATACATCTAAATGTACCACTTCGAGTATGCAGGATGATCTCATTGCCATAGTCGAAACAAAAGAATGTCTGGATTTCTTTCAGACTAAACAACTATCACAAATTTGGTTAGACATCTCAAGATTTGGAATACCAATAACCATATCTTGAGTAATTATTTGATTGAGTAATCGAAAAATTCAAATTTACAAACCTCAAATGCCACAACCATTTATCCTTGTGGTCAACAACTGTTTCAAACATTGAACTTCCGTCAAATTAATCATAGTCTTAAACGTCATGTTCTTCGATAGAGGAAATTTCATGGCCAAATTTTTCTGGGTGTCGAACAATTTTAAAAACTCCATCTTTCATGATAACTGAGAAACCTTTTTCGACTAGTTGTCTAACACTTAGTAGGTTAAACTTTATTCTAGGTACACAGAGTACATATTTGATCATATCTTTCCCTTAATTACCCATTTAAATAACTATGTTTCCAGTACCTTCTGCTTGCAACGAACTATTATCATCAAGTTTTACCTTTCCCTTCTTTGACTCGTCGCAATCTACCAATGACACTTGTTGACCAGTAATGTGATTTGAGTAGCCTGAGTTGAGGAACCATATCTTGGATTCAACATGGCTATTTGCTACCACAACCATAATCACCATACCTTCAAATCATATGAGTCCTAGCGTGCAAGGTTTTCTCTTTCGTCCTTTCATGTCGATCCCTTGTCTTTCGTGTACCAACAATTCTTGGCGAAGTAGAACAAGATTTGATTATGCAATTATGTCTATGAGATTTGATGATAACAATAGTATGTTTGAGTGAACAATTTTGATACTCTAATGTTTGTTGTATGTTTAAGAATAGACAAATGTTCGCTTCGATGAATGGCGTAGTCAAGATTTTAGAAGAGAAAATGCTCTGCTTTTAAGCTATATAGGTTCTGATGAACAAGTAGCGAGGAAAGCTTCAGAAGGCTCTGAAGCTCACTTACTCTAATATGTTAGTATGAAGAAACCAGTCTGAAGATCTCAAGAAAGAAGTTTTGAGTGAACATAGTCCAAGATGCTAAAGACTCAAGTTTCAGAAGACAAAGGATTCTGAAGATCAAGTGCTGAAGACTTGAGGTTCTTCTGAACTTAGTTGTGATACAAGGTTCTAAGACCAAGTGTTGAAAGACTCTGAAGACGTGGTTCTGAAGACTTGAAGCTCTTTCAACCTTAGATATGAACAAAGGTTTTTCAAAACCAAGTGCTAAGGACTCTAAAGAGGAAGATCTAAAGACTCTAAAGGCTTGAAGTTTTGACTAACCGTGGTTATGTTCTCTCCTCTTACTCATGTTCGCAGCCTCAAGTATATAAGGTTAGAAGATAATGTTAATGTGGTATAATAGTACATGGTACAAACAAATGTGTCATTCCACTACCATGAAAGGACAGGCGTTGTGTACGATCTTGTCCCCCACGTTCTCTCAAGCCGCCACAAATTTGATATTTCCAAATGTACCCCTCAACGGTTACATACCATGTATGGCTCTATATAAAGGCTTGAAGAAACAGCTGTTAATTCACTAAAAAATACTCTACACTCAAACACAATTATTTCGTTGTAAAAAACTGTAAAGGTGGATTAAGACCTCGTTGGAGAGAGAAAAATCACCTGTAAAGGTGGACTAGAGTAGCTTGAAGTTTTCAAGTGAACTAGTATAAAAGTATTGTGTTCTTATCTTGCTTTCTAATTCCTTCAAGTCTTATCAAAAGCAAAACAAACTTCAAAAGGGATTATTTTTAAAAAGAAAAGTTTTCAAATGATAAAACCCAATTCAAACCCCAATTTCCTGTGTTTTTCGCACCTTCAGAAGTGATCCCATTTTTCACAATTGTAGCACTGCACACCTTTTTTGTATCTTATTTGTCCTTTTGATAGTTCCTCATCTTCTTGTTGCCCTAAGTCTTGTCGAACTTGCCTATGAATTTTTTGGAACCACCATTCTTTTTCTATGACTGAGCATGCAAAGCTTGTATCGAATCTTTAACTCAATTCCTTTAGACAATCCTAATCCCTTACGCTTCCAAAGAACCAACTAAATCTTCCAGTTTAAGGGTTTCAAGTCGATGGATTCTTGAGTTCTATGATGAGATGATCAAAGTGAGAGGTCAACGTACACATTACTTTCTCAACTATCATCTTATCAGTTAGGGTTTCACCACAACCCTTCATGAGATGGACGGGTTTCTGAACCTTTGACACATACTCTACAATCTTTTCGCCTTTTCCCATAGACAAAAGTTCATATTGTCGACGCAAGGTCTGCAACTTGACAACCTTGACTTTCTCACCTCCCTCTTCGTACTTGACAAGAATGTCCCATGCCTCCTTTGCCAATTCGGCATGAGAGATCCTATCGAAGTTCATTGCATCGATCGTTGTCTGAATGTAATATGCAGCCTCACACTCCCTCTTTTTGGCCTCATTGTGGATGGTTTTTTGTGCGTCAATTGCATCTACAGTTAGCTCAGAAATGTCGTTGGTAGTCATATCTAGGGTTTCATGAAAGTCAAACAGAGATTGCATATGTTTTCTCCATCGAACCCAATTCTTGTCGTCTAGAGTTGGAACAGAATTTAGAATGTCAATGTTACCATTCATCTTCACATCGATTGATTGACAACAACCCATGATCCCGGAGTTACGATATCCGACGTGTGATTCTTGAAAACACGATTAAGAGTCTTACCGAAGTTATATACTAATTTCTTAGTGCGTGAGGTACTTTTAGTGAGGAGAGAAAGAGATAATAAAAGAAATAAAGATTATACTATTCACTTGAATTAGTACAAATAATGATATAGATTACTCTATTTATATACTCTTAACTTGTACACCGAATAAACTAACAAATCCTAATTTGACTTGAGCTTGAATTACACAACTTGAATTATATCTAATAGTATATCTAATATTTTATTATATATAATATTTCAAAAGAATTATGATTTTATAACTTCACTTGCTTGCTCTATTCCATAGCAAATAGCAAGAAAAAGTTAACAGGATTGTTGAAAGGATCGTCAATACAATAACTATGATCGTTCATAACTTTTCATTTTCATTTTCTACATCAATCATAAAAAATTTCTTCATCTAAGAATTTAACTTAGGTACAATCCTCACGCACAACCTACCTCTTAAAAAATTGGGGGTAATTTATCTTTAATATCTTATATTAATGAAATTTTGTGACATAAAATACATTTTTAAAAATTATATATTAACTTAAAACCTTAAGGCATTGAATCTATGTTTCTTTTCACTTCAAAACTGTCCATCATTTTCTTTTTCATCTAATATGAAATCATTACTCACACTTGACATACCAATATCTTATTACTAAAAAATAAAGTCATATATATATTTTGACTTAATTTTAATTTTTAAGGTTTTAAGTTAGTATGCGATTTTAAAAATATATTTTATTTTACAAAATTTTATTGATGTAATTTCTTAGGGGTAAATTATCCCTAATTTTTCAAGCAGTAGCCAAGAATTTACCTCCTAATTATTAGTCTCTTGAATTCTATTACTTGACTTGAGTCATGCAAGGAATATTATTTGAATTAAACTTTACCTTTAGTTGTTGCAGGAGGATTAACATGCCCTAACTCCTCCAGTTCATTAACATTCTTGTAGAATTGGGACAATCGTTTAATCCAAGCATCATATAGCAAATTGGAAATAGAATTTTCGCCTCTGGACTTGCCAATCTGTTCCAAGGAATTTCGTGTTGGAAAATGTTTTGCAAGCAAGAGCCATAATCCCCATCAAACAAATCTGGTATAATCGCCAAACTTTTCATTGTTTTATAATTTTTTTTGCTCCGCCATCACATGTCATATAACCAAGTAAGATTATTCAAGTACATTGCAAAAAGGCAAAAAAACAGAAAAAACATAACAATTACAAACCAAGAAACATTCCCAAATCATTCCAACAATAAAACAAGTCCAACATTTCATATACTGTATTTTGCAGTATAGAACTTTGTGACTTCTTCAGCATCCTATACATTATTTATACACATGACATAGCATAATGTTCTCGGTCTTTGAACATTCTTCAAACAAAGTACAGATCTAGTAGATACACAAACTACTTATTGACAAGAAAACCTACTTTTCCTTTTCATCAAACAATATCTTCTAAATATGTTCTTAATTCATATATACCACATCTTGGCTGAGAATATTATGAATATACTCTATACAATCAGAATCTAACGAGGATACGGCTCTGTAATCGAAACCTTATTTACCGATTCTTGAACTGAGTTATGCTCCGATGATTGCACCATTAAATCTTGAAAGTCTTCAGCTCCACTACCTATGTAAAATGCAGGTTCTGAAGGTCTTGATAGACTGAGAGAATGGCTGTTAAGCATTAATACAACAGAAGCCATAGTTGGTCTGCTATTTGCATTTTCTTGAACACAAAGTAACCCAATGTGGATGCATCTCAATACTTCATTTACTGAATCATTATTTATTGTAGGATCTATAATATTTGTTGGCAACCCGTCTCGCCAGTTTCTCCATACCTACCAGATTTTTTCAAATGAAAAATGTACTAGAAGTTAGAATTCACTCCTAGAGTAATGTAATCTTATGTAACACATAATCTTCTAATTTCATCCTTAGCTTGACAAGGAAGCTATGATGGGAATAAATGAAAAGATTGCTTACAAAGCTTAGAAGATACTCATTAGTATCCCCACGACGAATGCCAGTATTCTTGTGGCCACTTATAATCTCAAGAATCAATACACCAAAACTGAATACATCTGACTTCACTGAAAACTGTCCATGCATTGCATATTCAGGTGCCATATATCCACTACAAACAATACAAAGAATTATTCTCGATCAAACAAAATATTTCACAGTCTTGCATCTTCGGTTAATGATATTGAAACAATCAATACTTCTTTTAAATGTATACTTACTAAGTTCCCACAATTCTATTTGTATTCTCTTGAGTTTGGTCCACTGCAAAAAGTCTAGCCATACCAAAATCTGCTATCTTTGGATTCATCTCTTCATCTAAGAGAATATTGCTTGCTTTAAGATCACGATGGATAATGCGTAGACGAGAATCCTCGTGCAGGTAAAGAATTCCTCGAGCAATACCTGCAATGATTTTATACCTCCCTTCCCAATTTAAACGCGCTCTCTTGGTTTCATCTGTATAGAAACATACAAAAGAGATATGAATCTCAAAACCATGTATTTAAGCTTTGTCTTTAATCATAACCAAAGAAATAAAAACAAGCCTACCAAAAATTAAGTAATCAAGACTCTTATTATGAACAAATTCGTATACAAGTAGTCTTTCTCTTCCTTCTATACAGAAACCGAGTAGTCTGACTAAATTTCGGTGTTGAAGCTTAGCCACTAAAACAACTTCATTCTTAAATTCTAAATCTCCTTGGCTAGAATCTTTTGACAACCTTTTGACACCAATCTCTTGTCCATTAGGGAGTGTACCCTGAAAACATATACAGGTCACAAATAGTAAGTTGTCAACAAATGTCTAAGCATTAATTGATATTCAATAGTGTTGTTATCTTACTCTATAAACAGTTCCAAATCCACCTTGTCCAAGTTTATTATCATCACAAAAGTTATCTGTTGCATCTCTTATTGTATCTAACTTGAATTGCAATGACTCAGAAATTTCAATTTCATCATCTGCATCTTCTTCTTGAACTACACACAAGAACATGTCAAATTATAAAAGTTTTCATGTGATATGTAACAAGCATTTACAATTAGATTCGTTGAGTAATGATAAATGAATACTTCGACTTACTTCTAAATCTTTTACTTCGCTTCCTTGCTCTTATACAGATGAAGATTAAAATGAGCACCACAATAGCAACAACTGATACTACTATGGCAATGATTGTGGTAGTTTTGCTTTTTCCTGCACAAACCAAACATGAGGCATTGCATTGCATCCAATAGAATGATTCAACTTTCAGATAATGTTATTATTTTCTATTTGCTATTTGACAATAACTATAGTTTTTTCTTTGGTTTTGAAGCTTTCATATTATAAAATTTTATTTTTGTTAAGGTTATATATTATCTATTTGTTCTAGACTTGTAGTAATCCGTTGAAAAAAATGGAAAAGTAATGGTAGTATTTTATTAACAAGTGACGTTGAAAAAAATAGTATAAGCATCATAATTTTATTGCAAAACATCACCAACAAATGTATGTATTGTGGCTAAGTTTTGTCGTTATCGTATTAGTTACTAGTAGACGTGAACAATGTTGCAACTTGGTTGAATACTTGAATGAATAAAATACGTAGTTGAACATAACACAACTTTTGAATATCTCTCAAATTTAATTTATCAATATATAAGTATGATAATTAATTGTTAAATTATACCTAAAAGTCTATCATTTTAACATCTAGTGGTTATGGTGATAGACTTGGTTGCGAATGTTGTGATTGTTCTCATTGTAGTTGCTGAAATGCGCGAAGTGGATTTTTAATTGAGAAGAATTTGAAATATATCATTAAAAAATACTTAATGATAAAAAATTTAGAAGAGAAAATAGGAAATGCACTAATAATATAAAATATTTTTATACTGGGGTGACGACCATGTATATTGTTAAGTTATATTGAAAATTT
Organism: Vicia sativa; assembly: GCA_021764765.1. NCBI lineage: Eukaryota > Viridiplantae > Streptophyta > Magnoliopsida > Fabales > Fabaceae > Vicia > Vicia sativa. The sequence goes on along the minus strand of CM038795.1, from coordinate 204,765,113 downwards.
TAAAATATTTAAGTGATATGATAGAATGATATGTTTTCATTAAATTAGATGACACTGAAAAACACTTTTATATTTTCCATGCATATCCACTAAACTCTTTTTATAAAGTAAATTGAGTTTGTTTCTGATGAAAATACTAATAAACTTGATCGAAGTTATCTGATGTGGTTCTTAATTTGAAAGGACGCTTGATTATAAATCACACTAATTACGGTTCAATACAGATGCAGAGACTAGTGCATCTGCAAATTATAGTTGTAGACCGCAATTTAAAACCACAATCTCGATCTCTATACCAATGCCTAAAATTAAATTAATAGAAAATTTAATATCATTTAATGAACATAATAACTAGTACCTGGTTCAGGAGGAGGTGATGAAGTGTTATTGGTGGTGGAAGGAGGAGGTGGTGGTGGCAGTGCCGTAGGATCATAGAAGCGAAAATTAGTTTCAAATCTCATGTTACAGCTAGGCCTAACAACTCTTCCACCAATCTTATCTTTACAACAATCAATCGGTATACGCTCAATAGACTTAACCAAACATAAATTACAATCTGCTTCAGACAAATCAGGCGTACACTGAACAAGACCATATATAATCTGATCATTAGGACCTCTCGCACTATCAGCAGCATATTTCAAAATGAAACCACCAGATGAAGCTCTCTGAGTCAAATTATCTAGCAAATCGCGGACAGTTTCATTGAACACACTCAAATCAGTTGCGTCTTTCGCGTTGTTTGCGTAATAAGCAGGTCCTATTTCCATTAGCCTGAATATGGATCGATTGGAGTAACGCAGCATGCATTTCTCATCTTCGTACCAACCAATTGCTTCTTTTCTGTTTGGACAAAGCTGTGTGAGATTGTTGCTTGAAGCTTTAAGGCAGTTAAGACACTCGGTTTGCTTAACATCGCCTCTGCAGAGACCAATAGCGTATACTTTGTCAGTGTTTTGGCCGGTTGAGAAATTGTAGAAACCGTAGTTGATTTGTGTGTTGGAAGTGAGAGTTGATAAAAGTGTTTTGAGGTTTGTGTGGTAGATGCTGTTGTCTGTGTAGTTACCGCTGTCGTTATCTTTGTCACAAAAGTAATGGAAGTTTTGTGTGTTGTTTGCGCTTTTGGCTAATTGTGATGATAAGGAAATGATTATTAGGAGAAAGAGAGAATAATGAAAGGAAATAAAAGCCATGTTGAAGTTTTTGAATAGAAATTTGGAGTTATTATAGAAATATTGCTATGATGAAGATATTGGTTGAAGACTTGAAGGGCTGCATAAGCGTGTTCATCAAAGGAAAAGGAATTTGATATTCTAAAGGATGTGGTTATTGGTTAGTTTATATTACATGTTATTAAGAAGGAAGACCCATTCATTCTTGTCCTTCACAAAAATACACGATTCAAATTAATCTTAAAAAAATTATTCAATGTTTTATAAAATTAAATTGAACCTAGTCTCTTAATTAATGAATCGTTTTGAACCTATGACGTGTTTTTTTTATAAGCAACGAGATTTCAATTAAGAGAGCACAAGGGACACTTAACTTGAAAAGAACAACAACAAATTAGCGGAAACAAAACACCACATATAAATTAGACTAAACAAGTGAACGCATTAACATTCCACTCCGACCAAGTAATAGACCTATTAAAATTATTAGACACCAACAACCACGCCCACAACAAGACATGTCTGAGACACAAAACTATTGATATGTGTTACTTGAGCTTGTGTTCTTGCCAGTATTTGTGTGAACACCTGTTTGAGCCATATTGGTTGTGGCACTTGAGGGTGATAACTCTTAATGATATTTGTCAAGCTGAGCTTCGTACACGTAAAAGAAACCTTCGACATCATATAAATATCCATTAGTTCGACTTTGCTACACACTATCATAATAAATGGATTGTATTCTTCCAATAGACCTTATAGGTTACATCAACTTGATCACTTTCAGAGATTGGATCTCCAAAAGTCATAAGAGAATCTGCAATAGTTCAAACACACAACACATACTCTAAGATAGATATTGAACTCTTCTTACTTGTTATCAATTCTTAACAAAGCTGGTGCACACAAGCCTTCATCTAAGAGTTGAAATGCTTATATACCTTATCACAAACCTCATATGGGTGCTTGTAGGATAAAACTCTTAGCAAAACGAATTCATAAATTGTAGAAAGAAGTCGTCTAAACAATGCTTAGTCTTGCACAATCAAAGACTCATAATTTTCTAAAACGAAATTAGTAATCTGATCTTGTTCCGTCTTGAACATGGGAAGGATTTGTGGATTAACTTCCATTTTGTGAGGTTTATGTGAAAGAATTGCTTCCTCTACTTGTTGATTCCATAACAAAAAATTGTTTCCTCGAAGTTTGATTGAAAATTTCTATGCAAAACTTTTGGCTGCACCTGAAAACGCAACAATATCTAATACCATTTGCGACATTTGCATCTCTTGTTGTACTGCAGGTGGTGAGAAGTTAACGACAACCATTGGAGCTTCTTTGAAGCTTGAGCTTTACAACACCGAACTTGTTGTACATTGAGTGGTGAAGCTTCTCTGAAGCTTGATTTTTTAATCGAGTGTAAGTGTAATGATGATGAAGTGTAATGATGATGAAGCAGATGAAAGAACTGAGCTTCCTTATACGTATGATACCATATTTGATTGAGAGAATCTAATGAGAATGTTAAGTTATATGAAAATGTGAGAATAAATAACGACCATTATATTTAAAAGGAAATATAGAGATTAAATCATTTCTTTCACTAAATAATGTGCTAAAATATAAAAAATCGAGAACTTTTAATAGGAACGAAATATTAATAATCAATTTTAAAAATATATTTTATTCAATGATCTAGATTCATTTTCATATTCTCATATATATATATATATATATATATATATATATATATATATATATATATATATATATATATATATATATGATCATTTAATCTATTTATTTTTGGAAACAATTAAAGTCGTTAGATTAATGAAAATCTCGAGATTTCTCTCTCTCTCTCTCTCTCTCTCTATATATATATATATATATATATATATATATATATATATATATATATATATATATATATATATATATATATATATATATATATATATATATATATATATATATATATATATATATATATATATATATATATATATATATATAATACACTCACTTGTATTTATAAAGGTGTGTTTTAGCAAGCATACATGGTGCATTTAATGCATTTTTAGTCATGAATTATAACACATTCATTCCAAAAATTAAATCGGCGCATTTTAAAAAATATCTATAGTAGATGCTAATTTACACTCACCTAATTTGTAGAATGAGTATTTTAGTAGCATATACTTTAAGGTGCATCCAATCATTTTAAGTTAATATTTGCTAAAACACGCATTCATAAATACAAGTGGGTGTATCTTAACTATATATATATATATATATATATATATATATATATATATATATATATATATATATATATATATATATATATATATATATATATATATATATATATATATATATATATATATATATATATATATATATATATCAAATTGTATTTAATTAGATAGATTGTTATTATTATTGATTTATAAAAAGCAATAAAAACTCTAAACCAACGTGATAGATACTCAAGAGTATTACTAGTCAAAATGATCTAGTATTTTCTTCAACCTATTCAAGTTCCTTCCTCGATGGCTGTAAGACAATGACTTCCGAAGACCCGAGCAATAAAAACTTTATTTGTTCTCTTGTCTTGTGCGAGGAGCAGGTCAATATCGACTAGCTGAAATTTCTTTGAAATATTTATGATTTTCAAAAAATGGAATTTTTCAAACTTTTTAAAATAGTTTCAAACACATTTTTGTCGTGAGTGATACGAACGGGATTATTGAGTTGGATTTTGAAAATAAGTTGATTATTTGTTAACTTATTTTGATAAATTTATCAAAAAGGATTTGAATCCTATTCTAGGTAATTAAAAAGCAATCTGTAATAAAGGCTAATAGGATCTCTAAATTGAATACACCTAAATGTAATTACTACAATAGTGACTTTGGAAGATGGTGAGTGAGTAACCTTGTGAACGTCTTAAATTGGTATGTCACTATTAGATGAGAATTCATGGATGGATGAAATGAGAAAGATGAATCTCGTGAAGAAGAAGAAATAATGCAAGATCTTCTTTTCATTGTGTTTAGTCGTACTGACCTTATATAGTAACATAGGTTAATTATAATTTTCCTAACTAACTATCTTCACATCCTAACAACCTTCCAATAGTTACTATAAGTAACTTTAACTTGAGATTACTCTAATACTCCTCCTCAGAATGGATGGTAATGAGTACTCATGGGTACGGGTACTAGTCTCCCGTTATCCGTCATGTTTAATAAATATGATATTCGTATTCTTCCCATATCCGTGTGGGTACCCGTTAAATGAATATCCGTGAATTTTGAAGTATCTACATGTATTAACCGATATTCATGGATACTATTATTTATATATATATATATATATAATTATTTTTTAATTTCTTTTAAAGTCAAAAAAGAAATTTTCAAAGTTATTACATACTAAATATTAATAAAAATAAATTACTTTCATTTTATTTCTTCTTTTATCCAAATAATAATAATAATAATAATAGTAATAATATGATATTTAAGAAAATAACAATAATAATTTCGACCAAACAAATTAACATTTAAGTATTTTTTCTAATTATTAACGGGTACGGGTATCCACGGGTACAGGTACCATCAAATCCATATCTGTATCCGTAAATAATCGGATAATTAAATATCCGTTTATTTTACCCGTGGATACCCATTAAGCCAGCATATCCATATCTTGATGGGTTTTACCCGCGGATATCCACGGGTACGGTTTTTTTTTTGTCATCCCTACTCCTCAATCATTAGAAATGTAGAGTAGTGACCTTGAGTTTGAAACAAAATCCAGCAAACAAGGTTGCAGGGAGTGGATTAGTGAGCATTATGGATGTTTAAAATTGAATCGACCTAATAGAAAATCGTTAATCAAATCCAATCAAATATTTGGTTCGAATTTGATTGGGTCATTTTTAACTGAACCACACATTTGGACTTGGTTTGTAGATTGTATTTTGCAAACCAAACCAAAACATAATAATTCAAACTTCACTTAACTCATTTTCAACCCAAACTCAAACCCATTTTGCCTTAATCATACGATTACAAACGATTTTCTCTTCCTCGCACTTATGTTATAGTTTCAGTCTTCTCTAATCTCTTCTAGAAGTATTGTGTCTTCTTCTCATCGCTATTGATTAAACCAACTTTCAGCTTTTGTATATCAAATAGAATTATTTTACGAAGGAGATCAATAGCAAAACTGAATGTACAATTTTAGATACGAATCAATACTTAACATCAAGAAGATCTCAAAAATTGGTTTAATCAAAAGCGATCCTTTCAAAGAACCTCCTAACCAGGGGAAAAACATCTAAGAGGAGCCTTATGATCAGAGGCAAGACTATTGATCATAGGGGTATATCACATGAAGATCCTATAGACTAGGGGAAATCGTTCTAAGATTCAATCAACTTGGGTCACATTTCAAAGAACCCATCAATTAGGGACATGCCTTTCAAAGGGACTTTCTTTAATCAAGTTCATGTCACAATATGGTAGGGCTCAATTTCCTCTTTCGGTAACTTCTCAAGGCCTTGATGATCAGGGGAGACTTTCCAAGATTCAAATGTTGGGTGCAATTTATACTAAGTTCATCTTACAACACGTAGGATCCAGGTTCCATATTAAGCAACTTCAAGGACGGAGACAATGTGAAAATTATTGAAGCATTGTAGCTTCAAGTGACTATACAAAATTAATATAAATAAGTAAAAAAATTCAAAATAAAGAAAATTCACATGGATTAAAAAATAATTAAAAATATATACGTGGACGGCCACATATGGAATCTTACCGGGGGTATATGAAAGAATCTGGAAAGGGACTAAAATCTTAGGGGGTGTTGTATATTGATGTCTTAAGACATTGGATGAAAATGTGTTATCTTCCTCTCTTATGATCCTAGAGTATTGGACATCTATTATTGCTCTCAAATTCTTTAAACTCTCTAATATATTTTGTAAGTGATTTTAGCCAAAACCTAAAAACTTCAATTACTTTCCTTGTAAATATGTGTTTCAAAACCCCAATAGCACTTATATGAAATGATAATGTTTTCTTCGAATTTAATCAGAGATTTTGAATTGAAATTAAACACTGGACACACATCACTGTTAAATATATTAAAGGAGAGATTTGTTGTGGTCTTCCCTAATTTAAAATATTAGTCTCTAAATTTACGCAAAGAGAATACCCAATTTATATGAAATAATTATGCATTGAAATATTTTCTCTAGACGATAATTTTAGTGAGTTTCTTATTCTATTTTATAGAAAAAGTGAAAAATATCCTATGCAATTTCAAAAATGCCCTCGAAAAATAAAAAATATACTACCGATTTGCACCATATACAATTAAAATTTATTGTTTGAGATACACCCTTTAAAAAGCAAAAAAATAGAATCGGAAATGTACTTTCCGTACAAATCAAAAATATATTTCCGGTTTTCTCTCAAAGCAAACAGGTTCACCCGAGCCACTTTTGGTTGTTATTTACTTACAGTTGAAACCGGAAATATATTTCCGATTTGTACCGAAAGTGTATTTCTGATTTTTTATAAATGTAATTTAAAAATGATGCGCATCAGAAATATATTTCCGATTTTTAAAGATATTTTTAGAATTTCACTTTGTACCTAAAAAAATATGGAATGGATTAAGAAATTCAAAAAATCACTGATTTTATCTCTTTGAATGTTTTAATGTGTGATTTTCTTTGGTTTGATCTAGTCCACAAATTTATATTCCTTTGTTATGTATTTGAATAATAACCTCAATGATTTTCGTTTACATTGTTTGTAGATATGTTAACAAATATAATAAAATTATCAAAAATACTTCTGCTCCCACTCTTTTATAAAAAGTGACATATTTAAAATGGAGGATTTTTAAGAAAATAATTAAAAATATTAATTTTAATAATAAAATTAATATTCCATCCGTCTCAAAATAAGTGTCAATAGATATAGTATTATTTAATAAATATTTTTAATCTTAATGCAATTTTATATTTAATCTTTCAATTGTATCATCTAATAAATATTCTTAATTTTTTTTCACTTAAAATTAATGCTAATTTGAACACATTAATATTTAATCAAAATAATTTAGTAAAGTCATTATTTTTTTCTTTTATTTATTATTGTTTCTTAATCTGTATAAAATAATCTATTGTGATTATTTATTAAAATATTCTCAATTATTTTGAAACACATAAAAATTCCAAATAACACTATGAGAGGGGTGGAGTATTAAACAAACTTTATGAATTATTTAAAAATAAGAAGGATTGTCTTATTTTTCAATTATAAGATTTTTCAGTTTTGACGGATTCACGTGTGTCCAATAATTTAGCAAGTATAACAATGAGATCAAACTGTCGATTTTTTTGACTCTCGGTTTGATCGGTCAATTCAAACTAATTTATAAAATATTGTTCAAATCATTAAATTCAACAAAAATCTAATACACTGGTCCAATAATGGAGTTTATTTTCTAAATTGTAATAAATATTTTTTATAATTAATTTATTAAATCAACTTAGGTGATAGTCGAATAGGATATCAAACTAGGACATAGAGATTTAAATTAGAGATGTCTTATTTATTTATTTTTAAGTGGTGAAATTCCAATCACTAATTTATTAAATAAAAATAATTATATTATTTTTATTTTCATTATTATAATTTTTTTTTTAATAGTAAGAACTGACGATTTGTACTATTTTGTTAAGAATATATATTAGATTGTCTTTAAATTTTTATTAAATAACTTTTAGACTATTTTTTTTGTTTATCGTGATTGAGATGTTATAAAATAAAATAAAAAACTAAAAGAAGACACGACCTACATTTTTATATTTAACATTAGTCCTAATAAAATTCTTGACGACATATTGAAATCATAAAACTGATATTAACTATGTCACATTATATATTAATTTAAATATCTGACAACATGAATTGAAACAAAATTAAACCAAAAAAACTATATGTTTATTCAAAAAAAATATTAAAATGATTTTTGTTGGATTTTTATTCAAGAGTTGCTACCACTACTAATAGGGTAGACAGTGACTTCCGAATACCCCAACTAATTACATAGTTTTGTGGGTGGAGCACGTCAAAATTGACCCACTCAAATTTCTTTTGAAAAATTTATGATTTTCAATACAATATGTTTATTTTCAAATAAGAATTAAAAAGAAAAACATTTTTAAAGTTGTATACGGTTCTTAAGAAAAAAAAAATAGTTATTGTTGATATTAAAATATGTATTAAGATTTAATGGTCTCGGAGAGATGTAGACAAATGAAGAATTTTTTTTTGGAATAACCAACTTTAAAAAAAAAAATACAAAAATAACCAACTTTTGAAAAAATTTACCCAAATAATCAAGTTTTGACAAAATACAAGAGGAGCTATCGGATGGCCCTGAAAATCAGGAGCCAAGGGAGATGGCGCCTCCCTTCATTTTTTGCACAAAAAGCCATCTCAGATGGCTCCTATGTGTAAAACACAAGGGAAAAGCCATCTGAGATGGCGCCTCAGTGTTTTTTTTTTTTTTTTTAAAAAATTTTTTTTCAATTTTTTTGTATAAATACACACTCATCCCTCCTTCATTTTTCACATTTGTTCAACTTCTCATCTCATATTCTCTTATTCTCTCAGATCTCTTTTTCTACCATGACATCTCCATACATCCATACCAGAGATGGATATGTTGTTTTCTCGGCCACAAAACCTCCAATGAAAATGAAATTTTGGCACATATTTACCATGGCCAAACTGAAAAAAGAGTTGATGCGTTGGTTAGAGGGAGATATTGAAGATGGTGATGAAATTAGAAGGATTCAGAGGAAGCGAACAACCAAACTTGAACGGTCAACCTCGAATTTGGTTGGAGGAAGTCAAAACAGACGTCGACGTTATTGCGATGATGTATGGTTCCGATGAGATTGTTTTGACGGTTGTAGTGTCTTAAAAAAATGATTGTGTTGTTGATGCGTCATAGTTCATGTTGTTGTTTCTTTTAATCGTGTAGTTTTTAATTTTGTTGTCTCCGTATTGGTGTTTGTAATAAATGCGAATTAATGGAAAGAAGAAGATTTGTTACAATATTAAAAGTGTAGATAAATGAAATACAAATTTTAGGATGTTGAGGTTGTATACTGGGACAATTTTTTCGATTGTCCGGATTGACGACATAGACCACACTTTCTTTCTAGTTTATCAACGTCGTCCATTTCAGTTGTTATACGTTTGCTCTTGGGACGACCCTTTTATTTCTCCGCATTTGACTGTTATGCCAAACTACTTCCCCACGCACGCAGCCAATAACTGCTTTTGCTCGGGTTCAAGGCATTGTTGTATACGTTGAGCAAGGTCTGAGACTTGTAAATTGGAGAAAGAAGTACTAGTGCATCCTGATGAACATGTGCACACGCAGCAATGACATGAGAGCAGGGCATTCGAAAGGCCTGAAATTTTCCACAGTCGCACCACCGAGATGGTAGTTTAACCCACTCTTGTCAGGCAAACCCTCATTGTGGTCGATTATCTCTTTGACAATGAAGTTATGGTTATGTCGGTCGAATCTTGTAACAAGATGAGTGCTAGCTTTGGCACTCTCGGCCTTAATAAATTTCAGGCAACTTTCACTCCACACTTGTCCGGATTGTACCACCGCGTTCCACTTTTCACCTTTCTCTGCAAACAAGGAGGTCATTCTAAAATATGTTGTACTAACCAACGCAGTTATTGGGAGTGCTCTTATGCCTTTGAAGACGCCGTTCATTGATTCGACTAGATTTGTTGTCATGTGGCCCCAACGCACTCCATTGTCGTATGACCGTGTCCATTTTTCCACCTGGAGATTATCAACCCACGCACCTGCATCTGGGTTTTCCAATCTGATCTGACTGCGATAATATGTAAAACCTGGTTGTGTTAGCGTATGCGCATTCATACTTTTCAAGACGGTTATCTTTGATCTCGCGCATGAAGTTTTGAATGATGTGTCTTGCGCAATAAACATGTGTAGACGGTGGGTCGTGCCAACCGTTGGCGGGATTGTTGTATGCACTCTCAATTGAGGCATGTCTGTCAGAAATTAGACAAAGATCACGCTGGTGCTACGTGTGTTCAAGATGCTTTAGGAAGAAACCAAGTCGCTCCCTCGCTCTACAAGAGCATAGGCGATTGGGAACACATTATTGTTGTCATCCCGCGCACGGCCATCGTAGGGTGCCCTTATATTTCCGTACAACCATGTTCCATCTATTCAGATGATAGGTTTGCAGTAAACCGTGATGCAAGGTCGAAAAGCCCGAAAAGTTCATCAATATACCATGTCCACGACACGTGTTGGGAAAACGCCGTCGTCTCCGAGCATAAATTGTTCAGGATACGTCATAGCATTCATGTAGCGACAAGGTCTGGTTTAGTCTGGAACATGTTCCAGGAGCATACGTTCGCAGTGCATTCATGTCATGTTTAGTCTAGAACATTTTGATTTAATGACAAGTCTGGTTGCTGGTATTTTGGTGACGACAAGGTACATTATGATCTTGAACGGGATAAACGATAATTACTTTTCCGTTTTAAAATCATTGTCATTTAAGATTTTTCACCCATATTAGATAATATAATTATATTATCATAAAATATTATATTTTTATAAAATTAACGTAGAGATTAAAAAGTAAATTATATAATTGAAAAAATAATAATTATTACTATATTGAAAAGTGAAAATAACAATCATTTTGAAACAATATTTATTTGCTAAAACGACAATCATTTTTGAACGGTGGAAGTACGATTTGGTTTGACTCAGTTTTACAATTTTATATTGGGTCGGTTCGATTTTGTACACTTCTACCTAACCATGGAACAACATCTTTTCAATTAAGAGTACCTGACCATAGAGTTAAAGATCCATCCCGACCATGAGAGTTCAACCACAAAGTAACATTTTGTCCAATCAAGAGAGCCCGACCACAGAGTAAATTTTATCCTGCCAAGAGAGCAACATGAGCTCAGAACGCCTTTAAATAGGTTATCTGCATACAAAGTATTTATCAACATATCCAAACATGTTGCCTACGAATATATGATCTCGTCCCTCGATTGTTGCCTACGAATAAGTGAAGATCGTCCCTTTGAATTGATAAGGTATCTCTGCAATGTTGCCTTCAATGACCATAAGACGACCCTACGATTGTCCCTTCACATCCAACGGGTAAAGTTACCTACCAACTAATGGTATGGATAGCCTTATCCTAAAGGAGAAGGAAAATAACAAGAACGACCCTTTCTGAGTAGGTAATAAGACTCTAATTGCTTGCTCAATTCAATCAACAAATAATTTTCACACCTCACACTATTTTCAAAAACTATTTTCCAAACAAACACTTTGTATACATTCCAGCAAGAATCATTACAAAGTTAAACATTTTCCAAACAAAATATTTACGAACACTTCATATACATTCCAATGAGAATCATTACGAAGTCAAAGCGATATATTTTTTCAAATACTTTTCAATTACCTTTTCAAAATACGTTTCAAATCACAAACACAGAAAGCAAATTTTCAAAAGTGAGCTAAGCAATTAAGAGCCCGTAGATAACTACGGGTGGAAAGGGTGCTAATACCTTCCTTTTTCATAATTACCTCCCTAACTCAGAATCTAACGAAGGTCTTTTCCTGTTCTTTTCACCTTCCCTTTATTGGATAAAAGAAAAGTCGGTGGCGACTCTTTCTATCCGCAACATTTGCGATAAAACGCAAAAAAAAAAACAAGTCAATTCTCCCACCGTGTTACACTAGGTTTTGTTCCCCATTTCACTCTTCATCATACCAACAGAATATTTCTAGGTTTCTTCATCTCTTCAGCATTCGTCCCGTTGCAAGTGTTCATTGTCTCAATCATGGCTGGAAGCTAAAGATCATGGATGTTGTTTTCAATGGTCTTTGAGTTAATGCTTTTATAATGAATGTCTTTTAGATTTCACATGGATCAATAGCGATAACGTATTGAGCGTTGATACACACTAAATGGACGGTAAAGATTTGTTTAAAGACGGTGAAGAAACTCAATAAATACGCTTATATTTCCCCGCAATTTTCACTAAAAAAAGGTAAAATGTGTTTCTTTTTAAATAAAATATACAGTAAAATACCAACTTCACATACCTCTTAATTTATTTTTTTAAAATACATATGTCATTGTTGTTTAAACAGAATATTAAATTACATTATTTACAAATATTATTTTTTATTTATAAAAATATAAAAGTTTCTTATGTTGGAGAACAACAAATCCGATTCATCATCGTCGTTTTATTCTTGGAGAACAACAAATCTTTATTATTATCTAGATTTTGTTATATACCTTTTAGACGCATTCATTTCAAGTTCATTGGTTTTGCATGCATCCAACTTCTGATATAAAGTTAGATACATAACATAAAAGTTATATACATGATATAAAGTTAAAAGATAAGTTATTATGCAAGAATACAAATCTTGAGAAAAAAATTATGCATTTGCAATCCATCCTAAATATATGTTCCAAGATTTCATTATCAATGCTTTTATGACAAATGCTTTCACAAGAAATCGAACTAGATATAGAGTGAGTTTCTTGCAGACTGGTGTGTTGGCAATATCTTGAGTGTTATTACTTAATGAACGCAGAGTATAGATTCGTTGTTGTAGTTGAGTAACTAAATCCTTCGGGTATTTTTAAAACTGAGGGAAAATATTATTTTTTGAATTAAAAACTTAAATAAAATAAGGATTTTCCCTCGATTTTATCAAAATAACTGAGGTGATATATTACTTGCAAAAAAAGGCGAATGATAAAAAATTAACAGTGACGTGTCTTATTTCCTTTTCAAGTTTTTATCATTTACCATTTACAACATTTTAAGAATAAATTTCTCAATATTGTCAACTGAGGAAAGCAATAAATTATGGAGTGTTTTCTTTGATTGACAATATATGATGGTTACTCAAAAATACGACAATAACATCAACACCATTATGTGAGATAGATTGCAAGAGAAAAATGTTTTGTTCAAGGTTGTTGTTAGAAGAAGTGTTTTAAAAATCGGATCGGCCGGTCAGACCAGTCAAACCGGGAATCGGCCAAGTAACCGATTTGGTTCAATAATTGAATCGGGGATGTCGTTGAACCGGCAATAACCGGTGAAAAACGGAAAAACCAACAGTTTTCCAAAACCGGTGGTTCAATTGCATTTTTTTATTTTTTTATTTTTTATTTTTTAACTCAAAATTTTTTAATTTTATAAAAATATATAGTTTAATTTTTTTTATACATTTTGATTATTTTATTAAAATATTATATTAAAATTAAAAAAAAATTAATTAATTAATTATATTGCTGACAGAGAAAATGTTATTGACGTGGTTGATTTTGTTGCAGATAATTTTGATATTAAAGAAGAATATCTCAATATTGAAATAATCTTTACTCCTTAAAACTAAATAATAGACAATAAAAATATTTTTGTTATAAATTATTCAATTATACTATGTTGCAATTATACTTTATAATTTTATATTATTTTATTATATATGATACCTATATTTAAAATTTAAATTTAAATTATCAAATTATAAATTTATTTATGATATGATATTTTCAAAATATTTAAAATTTAAATTATTAAATTGCGAGATTATTTATGATATGATATTTATAAAAAAAAAAAGTAGTTTTAGTTATATTTTGTAGAGATTGAGTCATCCGGTTCGACAAATTTTATACCTGTATAGTTTTGTTATAAAGACCGGTCTATTCAAACGAGTTATTCGGTTTAATTCAGTTTGTCATGTGGTTCGACCAGTGATCCAGTGGTTCGACCAATAAATCAGAGACCCAGTACCTTCACCAGTTTGATCTCCGATCTAATTTTTAAAACACTTGTTAGAAGAAAAACATACAACACAAAACTTTGAAGATTTTTCCTGTAACTCTTGTACCATAGCTAACTTCCATTGTTTAATATTTAAAACTTCACTATAGTTGATTGGTTAAGCGCCTTCAAGTAAAGAAAAAAGAACTAATTCTCTATCTGGTGTGACTTCATCATCACCAACCACATCAATGGCTTGTTAATTGCACCATTAGAACTCTAATCCCAGACAAAAATTTCATCAACCACAATGTCTCGACTTAACATAATCTTCTCATTAACTTGATTGAATAGCCTGCATGCATCAGTTTTATGATGTTCTACTAGAATCATAGGTTCACTCTTGTCATCAAGCTTCCCTCTTCTTGCTTCAGGAATATACTTGTAACACAAAAAGCCAAACACCTTCAAATAACCCACTGACGGTCGTTTTCCACTCCACACTTCTTCGAGAACCTTGTTCTTCAATTTCTTGGTAGGTCACCTGTTCAAAATATAAACTACAATCAAATAGCTTCTCCCCATAAGGATTTTGACGAATTATTTTGCTTCAGCATAGATCTCGCCATATCCAATATGGTTTTGTTTCTTCTTTCATCAATTCCATTATGTTGCAGCGTATAAGGATACGTTACCTAATGACGACACTATGTTCTACATATAAATCTTTAAACATCTTGGATGTATATTCGCATAACTTTGATCTTTTTCTCACTCTTGTTTTTGACAAGTATCTTGAATATCTTAAATATTTCAAATACGTCATCCTTTCTCTTGATCACATAGATCCACAACTTTTGACTAAACTCACTGAAAAACAAAAAAAAAAATGTTTCCACCAATGGTATGTTCTTAGAATGGGCCACGTACATCTAAATGTACCACTTCGAGTATGCAGGATGATCTCATTGGCATAGTCGAAACAAAAGAATGTCTGGATTGTTTTCAGACTAAACAATTGTCACAAATTTTGTTGGACATCTCAAGATTTGGAATACCAATAACCATATCTTGAGTAATTATTTGATTGAGTAATCGAAAAATTCAAATTTACAAACCTCAAATGCCACAACCATTTATCCTTGTGGTCAACAACTGTTTCAAACATTGAACTTCCGTCGAATTGATCATAGTCTTAAACATCATGTTCTTCGATAGAGGAAATTTCATGGCCAAATTTTTCTGGGTGTCGAACAATTTTAAAAAATCCATCTTTCATGATAACTGAGAAACCTTTTTCGACTAGTTGTCTAACACTTAGTAGGTTAAACTTTATTCTAGGTACACAAAGTACATATTTGATCATATCTTTCCCTTAATTACCCATTTAAATAACTATGTTTCAGACTTTCGCTTAACGAACTATTATCATCAAGTTTTACCGTTGTCTTCTTTGACTCGTCGCAATCTGCCAATGACACTTGTTGACCAGTAATGTGATTCGAGTAGCCTGACTCGAGGAAACAGATCTTGGATTCAACATGGCTATTTGCTACCACAACCATAATCACCATACCTTCAGAATCATATGAGTCCTAGCGTGCAAGGTTTTCTCTTTTGTCATTTCCTGTTGATCCCTTGTCTTTCGTGTACCAACAATTCTTGGCAAAGTAGAACAAGATTTGATTCTGCAATTATGCCTCTAAGATTTGATGATAACAAAGAGTATGTTTAAGTGAACAATTTTGATTCTCTAATGTTTGTTGTATTTTTAAGAATAGACAAACAGGTTCTACTTCTGATGAATGGAGTAGTCAAGATTTTAGAAGAGAAAATGCTCCGCTTTTAAGCTATATAGGTTCTGATGAACAAGTAGCGAGGAAAGCTTCAGAAGGATCTGAAGCTCAGCTACTCTAATACGTTAGTATGAAGAAACCAGTCTGAAGATCTCAAGAAAGAAGTTCTGAGTGAACATAGTCCAAGATGCTAAAGACTCAAGTTTCAAAAGACAAAGGATTTTGAAGATCAAGTGCCGAAGACTCCGAGGACTTGAAGTTCTTCTGAACTTAGTTGTGATACAAGGTTCTAAGACCAAGTGTTGAAAGACTCTGAAGACGTGGTTTCGAATACTTTGAAGACTTGAAGCTCTTTCAACCTTAGATATGATACAAAGGTTTTTCAAAACCAAGTGCTAAGGACTCTAAATAGGAAGATCTAAAGACTCTAAAGGCTTGAAGTTTTGAGTAAACAGAAGTTATGTTCTCTCCTCTTACTCATGTTTGCAGAAGCCTCTAAAGTACATAAGGTTAGAAGATAACGTTAATGTGGTACAATAGTACATGGTACAAACAAATGCCTCATTCCACTACCATGAAAGGACGGACGTTGTGTACGATCTTGTCCCCCATGTTCTCTCAAGCCGCCACAAATTTGATATTTCCAAATGTACCCCTCAAGGATTACATACCATGCATGGCTCTATATAAAGGCTTGAAGAAACAACTGCTAATTCACTGAAAAATACTCTACGCTCAAACACTATTATTTCTTTGTAAAAAACTGTAAAGGTGGATTAACACCTCGTTGGAGAGAGGAAAATCACCTGTAAAGGTGGACTAGAGTAGCTTGAAGTTTTCAAGTGAACTAGTATAAAAATATTGTGTTCTTATCTTGCTTTCTAATTCCTTCAAGTCTTATCAAAAGCAAAACAAACTTCAAAGGGGATTGTTTTTAAAAAGTAAAGTTTTCAAAGGATAAAACTCAATTCAAACCCCCATTTCTTGTGTTTTTCGCACCTTCAGAAGTGATCCCATTTTTCACAATCGTAGCACTGCACACCTTTTTTATCTTCTTTCTCCTTTTGATAGTTCCTTATCTTCTTTTCAAGGATTCAAAAGCTCTATCATCAACCTGATGCTTATGGGGATTCAACCAAGACTTGTTGCCCTGAGTCTTGTCGAACTTGCCTACGAATTTGTTGGAACCACCATTCTTTTTCTATGACTGAGCATGCAAAGTTTGTATCGAATCTTTAACTCATTTCCTTTCGACAATCCTAATCCATTACGCTTCCAAAGAACCAACTAAATCTTCCAGTTTTAGGGTTTCAAGCAGATTGGATTCTTGAATGCTATGATAAGATGATCAAAGTGAGAGGTCAACGTAACATTACTTTCTCAACTATCATCTTATCAGTTAGGGTTTCACCACAATCCTTCATGAGATGGACGGGTTTCTGAACCTTTGACACATACTCTGCAATCTTTTCGCCTTTTCCCATAGACAAAAGTTCATATTGTTGACGCAAGGTCTGCAACCTGACAACCTTGACTTTCTCACCTGCCTCTTCGTACTTGACAATAATGTCTCATGCCTCCTTTGCCAATTCGGCATGAGAGATCCTGTCGAAGTTCATTGCATCGACCGCTGTCTGAATGCAATATGCAGCCTTACACTCCCTCTTCTTGGCCTCACTGTGGAAGGTTTTTTGTGTGTCAATTACATCTACAGTTAGCGCAGAAATGTCGTTGGTAGTCATATCTAGGGTTTCATGAAAGCTAAACAGAGATTGCATATGTTTTCTCCATCGAACCCAATTCTTGTCGTCTAGAGTTGGAACAGAATTTAGAATGTCAATGTTACCATTCATCTTCACATCGATTGATTGACAACAACCCATGATCCCGGAGTTACGATATCCGACGTGTGATTCTTGAAAACACGATTAAGAGTCTTACCGAAGTTATATACTAATTTCTTAGTGCGTGAGGTACTTTTAGTGAGGAGAGAAAGAGATAATAAAAGAAATAAAGATTATACTATTCACTTGAATTAGTACAAATAATGATATAGATTACTCTATTTATATACTCTTAACTTGTACACCGAATAAACTAACAAATCCTAATTTGACTTGAGCTTGAATTACACAACTTGAATTATATCTAATAGTATATCTAATATTTTATTATATATAATATTTCAAAAGAATTATGATTTTATAACTTCACTTGCTTGCTCTATTCCATAGCAAATAGCAAGAAAAAGTTAACAGGATTGTTGAAAGGATCGTCAATACAATAACTATGATCGTTCATAACTTTTTATTTTCATTTTCTACATCAATCATAAAAAAATTCTTCATCTAAGAATTGAACTTAGGTGCAATCCTGAGGCACAACCTACCCCTTAAAAAATTGGGGGTAATTTATCTTTAATGTCTTATATTAATGAAATTTTATGACATAAAATACATTTTTAAAAATTTAATATTAACCTAAAACCTTAGGACATTGAATCTATGCTTCTTTTCACTTCAAAATTGTTCATCATTTTCTTTTTCATCTAATATGAGATCAATACTCACACTTGACATACTAACATCTTATTACTAAAAAATAAATTCATATATATATTTCTGACTCAATTTTAATTCTTTAAGGTTTTAGGTTAGTATGTGATTTTAAAAATGTATTTTATGTCACAATTTTATTGATGTAATTCGTTAGGGGTAAATTATCCCTAATTTTTCAAGGTGTAGCCAATAATTTAACTCCTAATTATTAGTCTCTTGAATTCTATTACTTGACTTGAGCCATGCAAGGAATATTAATTGAATTAAACTTTACCTTTAGTTGTTGTAGGAGGATTAACATGCCCTAACTCCTCCAGTTCATTAACATTCTTGTAGAATTGGGACAATCGTTTAATCCAAGCATCATATAGCAAATTGGAAATAGAATTTTCTCCTCTGGACTTGCCAAACTGTTCCAAGGAATTTCGTGTTGGAAAATGTTTTGCAAGCAAGAGCCATAATCCCCATCAAACAAATCTGGTATATATTGAGCAAGAGTGTGAATGGTTTGACGATCATTCAATTTTACCGATATTGTTTCCTATTTCTTTATAGTACTATCTTCTGTCTGTCAATTTGCCACTTCAGATAAAATATCTACTAGTTTCCAATTGGTGAAGCGTTGCAGTAGGTTGAGGTGAGAACTGTTGGCCATATTGAATTGGTGAAATTTAGACGTGGTTGTATCAATATCAGATTGATAGGAATAGCGAAGTAAGCATTTATCTATCAAATTACAACTTATTTGTAGTCTCTAAATTTTTTTCCAGACTTTATAATTTTTTTGGCTCCGCCATCGTCATATAACCAACTAAGATTATTCAAGTACATTACAAAAAAGGCAAAAAAGAAAAAAATAACAATTACAAACTAAGAAACATTCCCAAATCATTCCAACAATAAAACAAGTCCAACATTTCATATATTGTATTTTGCAGTATAGAACTTTGTGACTTATACACATGACATAGCATAATGTTCTCAGTCTTTGAACATTCTTCAAACAAAGTACAGATCTAGTAGGTACACAAACTACTTATTGACAAGAAAACCTACTTTTCCTTTTCATCAAACAATATCTTCTAAATATGTTCTTAATTCATATATACCACATCTTGGCTGAGAATATTATGAATATACTCTATACAATCAGAATCTAACGAGGATACAGCTCTGTAATCGAAACCTTATTTACAGATTCTTGAACTGAGTTATGCTCCGATGATTGCACCATTAAATCTTGAAAGTCTTCAGCTCCACTACCTATGTAAAATGCAGGTTCTGAAGGTCTTGATAGACTGAGAGAATGGCTGTTAAGCATTAATACAACAGAAGCCGTAGTTGGTCTGCTATTTGCATTTTCTTGAACACAAAGTAACCCAATGTGGATGCATCTCAATACTTCATTTACTGAATCATTATTTATTGTTGGATCTATAATATTTGTTGACGACCCGTCTCGCCAGTTTCTCCATACCTACCAGAATTTTTTTCAAATGAAAAATGTACTAGAAGTTAGAATTCACTCCTTGAGTAATGTAATCTTATGTAACACATAATCTTCTATGACGGGAATAAATGAAAAGATTGCTTACAAAGCTTAGAAGATACTCATCAGTATCCCCACGACGAATGCCACTATTTTTGTGGCCACTTATAATCTCAAGAATCAATACGCCAAAACTGAATACATCTGATTTCACTGAAAACTGTCCATGCATTGCATATTCAGGTGCCATATATCCACTACAAACAATACAAAGAATTATTCCCGATCAAACAAAATATTTGACAGTCTTGCATCTTCGGTTAATGATATTAAAACAATCAATACTTCTTTTAAATGTATACTTACTAGGTTCCCACAATTCTATTTGTATTCTCTTGAGTTTGGTTCACTGCAAAAAGTCTAGCCATACCAAAATCTGCTATCTTTGGATTCATCTCTTCATCTAAGAGAATATTGCTTGCTTTAAGATCACGATGGATAATGCGTAGACGAGAATCCTCGTGCAGGTAAAGAATTCCTCGAGCAATACCTACAATGATTTTATACCTCCCTTCCCAATTTAAACGCGCTCTCTTGGTTTCATCTGTATAGAAACATACAAAAGAGATATGAATCTCAAAACCATGTATTTAAGCTTTGTCTTTAATCATAACCAAAGAAATAAAAACAAGCCTACCAAAAATTAAGTAATCAAGACTCTTATTATGAACAAATTCGTATACAAGTAGTCTTTCTCTTCCTTCTATACAGAAACCGAGTAGTCTGACTAAATTTCGGTGTTGAAGCTTAGCCACTAAAACAACTTCATTCTTAAATTCTAAATCTCCTTGGCCAGAATCTTTTGACAACCTTTTGACACCAATCTCTTGTCCATTAGGGAGTGTACCCTGAAAACATATACAGGTCACAAATAGTAAGTTGTCAACAAATGTCTAAGCATTAATTGATATTCAATAGTGTTGTTATCTTACTCTATAAACAGTTCCAAATCCACCTTGTCCAAGTTTATTATCATCACAAAAGTTATCTGTTGCATCTCTTATTGTATCTAACTTGAATTGCAATGACTCAGAAATTTCAATTTCATCATCTGCATCTTCTTCTTGAACTACACACAAGAACATGTCAAATTATAAAAGTTTTCATGTGATATGTAACAAGCATTTACAATTAGATTCGTTGAGTAATGATAAATGAATACTTCGACTTACTTCTAAATCTTTTACTTCGCTTCCTTGCTCTTATACAGATGAAGATTAAAATGAGCACCACAATAGCAACAACTGATACTACTATGGCAATGATTGTGGTAGTTTTGCTTTTTCCTGCACAAACCAAACATGAGGCATTGCATTGCATCCAATAGAATGATTCAACTTTCAGATAATGTTATTATTTTCTATTTGCTATTTGACAATAACTGTAGTTTTTTCTTTGGTTTTGAAGCTTTCATATTATAAAATTTTATTTTTGTTAAGGTTATATTATCTATTTGTTCTAGACTTGTAGTAATCCGTTGAAAAAATGGAAAAGTAATGGTAGTGTTTTATTAACAAGTGACGTTGAAAAAAAATAGTATAAGCATCATAATTTGATTGCAAAACATCACCAACAAATGTATGTATTGTGGCTAAGTTTTGTCGTTATCGTATTAGTTACTAGTAGACGTCAACAATGTTGCGGCTTGGTTGAATACTTGAATGAATAAAGTAATGATACGTAGTTGAACATAACACAACTTTTGAATATCTCTCAAATTTAATTTATCAATATATAAATATGATAAATAATTGTTAAATTATACCTAAAAATCTATCATTTTAACATCTAGTGGTTATGGTGATAGACATGGTTGCGAATGTTGTGATTGTTGTCATTGTAGTTACTGAACATTGCGCCTTTGCACCGTGGATTTTTTATTGAGAAGAATTTGAAATATATCATTAAAAAAACACTTAATGATAAAATAATTTACAAGAGAAAATAGGAAATGCACTAATAATGTAAAATATTTTTACACTGGCATGACGGTCATGTATCTTGCCAAGTTATATTGAAAATTTTAAAATACTTAAGTGACATGACAGAATGATGTGCTTTCATTAGATATTAGATGTTAGTGAAAAACTCTTTTATACTATCCGTGCATATCCATTAAACTCTTTTTATAAAGTAAATTGAGTTTGTTTTTGATGAAAATACTAATAAACTTATCGAAGTTATCTGATGTGGTTCTTAATTTGAAAGGACACTTGATTTTAAATCACACTATAATTACGGTTCAATACAGATGTAGAGACTACTGCATCAGCAATATTGCATCTGCAATTACAGTTGCAGATCGCAATTTAAAACCACGATCTCGATCTCTATACCAATGACTAAAACTAAGTTAATAGGAAATTTAATATTATTTAATGAACATAATAACTAGTACCTGGTTCAGGAGGAGGTGATGAAGTGTTATTGGTGGTGGAAGGAGAAGGTGATGAAGTGTTATTGGTGGTGGAAGGAGGAGGTGGTGGTGGCGGTGCCGTAGGATCATAGAAGCGAAAATTTTCATATCTCATGTTACAGCTAGGCCTAACAACTATTCCACCAAGCTTATCTGTACAACAATCAATCAGTATACGCTCAATAGACTTAACCAAACATAAATTACAATCTGCTTCAGACAAATCAGGCGTACACTGAACAAGACCATATATAATCTGATCATTAGGACCACTCGCACTATCAGCAGCATATTTCAAAATAAAACCACCAGATGAAGCTCTCTCAGTCAAATTATCTAGCAAATCGCGGACAGTTTCAGTGAACACACTCAAATTAGTTGCGTCTTTCACGTTGTATAGGTAATAAGCAGGTCCTATTTCCATTAGCCTGAATATGGATCGATTGGAGTAACGCAGCATGCATTTCTCATCTTCGTACCAACCAATTGCTTCTTTTCTGTTTGGACAAAGCTGTATGAGATTGTTGCTTGAAGCTTTAAGGCAGTTAAGACACTCGGTTTGCTTAACATCGCCTCTGCAGAGACCAATAGCGTATGCTTTGTCAGTGTTTTGGCCGGTTGAGAAATTGTAGAAACCGTAGTTGATTTGTGTGTTGGAAGTGAGAGTTGTTAAAAGTGTTTTGAGGTTTGTGTGGTAGATGCTGTTGTCTGTGTAGTTACCGCTGTCGTTATCTTTGTCACAAAAGTAATGGAAGTTTTGTGTGTTGTTTGCGCTTTTGGCTAACTGTGTTGATAAGGAAATGATTATTAGGAGAAAGAGAGAATAATGAAAGGAAATAAAAGCCATGTTGAAGTTTTTGAATAGAAATTTGGAGTTATTATAGAAATATTGCTATGATGAAGATATTGGTTGAAGACTTGAAGGGTTGCATAAGCGTGTTCATCAAAGGAAAAGGAATTTGATATTCTAAAGGATGTGGTTATTGGTTAGTTTATATTACATGTTATTAAGAAGGAAGACCGATTCATTCTTGTCCTTCACAAAAATACACGATTCAAATTAATCTTAAAAAAATTATTTAATGTTTTATAAAATTAAATTGAACCTAGTCTCTTAATTAATGAATCGTTTTGAACTTATGACGTGTTTTTTTATAAGCAACGAGATTTCAATTAAGAGAGCACAAGGGACACTTAACTTGAAAAGAACAATAACAAATTAGCGAAAACAAAACAACACATACAAATTAGACTAAACAAGTGAATGCATTAACATTCCACTCCGACCAAGTAATAGATCAATTAAAATTATTAGACACCAACAACCACGCCCACAACAAGACATGTCTGAGACACAAAACTATTGATATGTGTTACTTGAGCTTGTGTTCTTGCCAGTATTTGTGTGAACACCTGTTTGAGCCATATTGGTTGTGGCACTTGGGGGTGATAACTCTTAATGATATTTGTCAAGTTGAACTTCTTACACGTAAAAGAGACCTTCGACATCATATAAATATCCATTAGTTCGACTTTGCTACACACTGTCATAATAAATGGATTGTATTCTTCCAATAGACCTTATAGGTTACATCAACTTGATCACTTTCAGAGATTGGATCTCCAACAGTCATAAGCGAATCTGCAATAGTTCAAACACACAACACATACTCTAAGATAGATATTGAACTCTTCTTACTTGTTATCAATTCTTAACAAAGCTGGTGCACACAAGCCTTCATCTAAGAGTTGAAATGCTTATATACCTTATCCCAAACCTCATATGGGTGCTTGTAGGATAAAACTCTTGGCAAAACGAATTCATAAATTGTAGAAAGAATTCGTGTAAACAATGCTTAGTCTTGCACAATCAAAGACTCATAATTTTCTGAAACGAAATTAGTAATCCGATCTTGTTCCGTCTTGAACATGGGAAGGATTTGTGGATTAACTTCCATTTTGTGAGGTTTATGTGAAAGAATTGCTTCCTCTACTTGTTGATTCCATAACAAAAAATTGTTTCCTCGAAGTTTGATTGAAAATTTTGATGCAAAACTTTTGGCTACACCTGAAAACGCAACAATATCTGATACCATTTGCGACATTTGCATCTCTTGTTGTACTGCAGGTCGTGAGAAGTTAACGACAACCATTGGAGCTTCTTTGAAGCTTGAGCTTTACAACACCGAACTTGTTGTACATTGAGTGGTGAAGCTTCTCTGAAGCTTGATTTTTTAATCGAGTGTAAGTGTAATAATGATGAAGCAGATGAAAGAACTGAACTTCCTTATACGTATGATACCATATTTGATTGAGAGAATCTAATGAGAATGTTAAGTTATATGAAAATGTGAGAATAAATAACAACCATTATATTTAAAAGGAAATATAAAAAACTGAACTTCCTTAATCTATTTATTTTTGGAAACAATTAAAGTCGTTAGATTAATGAAAATCAAGGGTTGAG
Source organism: Vicia sativa (assembly GCA_021764765.1). Taxonomy (NCBI): domain Eukaryota; kingdom Viridiplantae; phylum Streptophyta; class Magnoliopsida; order Fabales; family Fabaceae; genus Vicia; species Vicia sativa. The sequence goes on along the minus strand of CM038795.1, from coordinate 204,740,229 downwards.
ATTTGGAGTAACTCTTTTAAACTTACTCTTGGAGTAAGAATATCATCTCTCTCTCTCTCTCTCTCTCTCTCTATATATATATATATATATATATATATATATATATATATATATATATATATATATATATATATATATATATATGGATTTTATCTAGGGAGGAGGCGTGTGCCTCCTCACACACAGCACTAGAATCCGCTAGTGGGCTTGGATTTCTGCCCACTAATCGGATCTTGACCCAGCGCTGGGGGCTATAAATACCCTCTCACTTGAGAGGGTCAGGTATCTCATTCTTTACTCTCTTCTGACTTGCTTGCTTTCTCTCTGCCTCTACTTACTTTGGCATCGGAGTATCTTGCAGGTACCCCCCTTCTCTTTCACTTTGGACCACCGTTGCAGATTGGGCCAAGACACCTTCTGATCAGGTACGATCATATATATATATATATATATGGTTTGCTATAATACACCCACTTGTGTTTATGAAGGTGTGTTTTAGCAAGCATACACCTTATAGTGCATTTAATGCATTTTTAGTCATGATTTACTAACACATTCATTCCAAAAAATTAAATCGGCGCATTTTAAAAAATATCTATAATAGATGCTAATTTGCACTCACCTAATTTGTAGAATGAGTATTTTAGTAGCATATACTTTATGGTGCATCCAATCATTTTTAAGTTAATATTTACTAAAACACGTATTCATAAATACTAATAGGTGTATCTTAGCAAAATTATATTCATATATTTTAATATGCACTATTTATATTTACTACTAAAAAATTATCATCAAATTGAAATTATCTAAAAAAATTCTCATTGTTTTTGTAGGTTTATTTAAATTAAATTACATTCTATTAATTTAAATTAAATAATAAAATTAATATATTTTTAATTTAAATAAAATTATAGTCTATTCATTTAAATTAAAGGAAAAATTAATATATTTTTAAAATAAACTACATAATAATATTCAAAATGCACATAATTTAAAACTATATATACAAAAAATAAGTAGAAAATATAAAACAAAATAATTTTTATTGCTCATCGTTCATTTTGTCTAAATTTCATTTAAATTATGATTATAATTTTATTTAATTTTAAATGAACGATGAAAAATTAAAAAAAAATTAAAATAAACCATGAGAAGTTTAATTTAAACAAAATGGAAGAATTTTTATTTTCTTTTGTAAGTATTTGTGTAATATCTATTATAATACTTATAAAATTTAACTTATTTTATTTTATATTTTCTACTTATTTTTTAATATATATTTTTTAAATTATGTGCATTTTGAATATTATTTTGTACTTGGTATTCACTATTTATATTTACTACTAAAAATTACTATCAAATTGAAATCATTTGAAAATTTTCTAATTATTTGTGTAGGTTTATTTAAATTAAACTATATTCTATTAATTTAAAATAAATGATAAAATTAATATTTTTTAATTTAAATAAAAGTATACTCTGTTCATTTAAATTAAAGGAAAAAATTAATATATTTTGAAAATAAAATACAAAATAATATTCAAAATGCACATAATTTAAAAAATATATATTAAATAAGTAGAAAATATAAAATAAAATAATTTAAATTTTATAAGTATTAGAATAGATATTACACAAATACTTACAAAATAAAATAAAAATTCTTCCATTTTGTTTAAATTAAATTTCTCATGGTTTATTTTAATTTTTTTTTAATTTTTCATCGTTCATTTAAAATTAAATAAAATTATAATCATAATTTAAATGAAATTTAGACAAAATGAACGATGATCAATAAAATTTATTTTGTTTTATATTTTCTACTTATTTTTTGTACATATATTTTTAAATTATGTGCATTTTGAATATTATTATGTAGTTTATTTTAAAAATATATTAATTTTTCCTTTAATTTAAATGAATAGACTATAATTTTATTTAAATTAAAAATATATTAATTTTATTATTTAATTTAAATTAATAGAATATAATTTAATTTAAATAAACCTACAAAAACAATGAGAATTTTTTTAGATAATTTCAATTTGATGATAATTTTTTAGTAGTAAATATAAATAGTGCATATTAAAATATATGAATATTCATGTGAGAGAAAATGAATATTTTGTTAAGATATTTGACATTTATTAGCAAAATATATATAGAATGGTTGGTCTAGTGAAAAAAGGAAACATTTTACTAAGATGTTTTTTTATAATAGCCATTAGATTTTAAATAAATCAAGGGTGGTAAATGAGTGTAATATTTAGTGTAACTAATTGGTGTAATTTGATCTCTCTATATATATATATATATATATATATATATATATATATATATATATATATATATATATATATATATATATATATATATATATATATATATATATATATATATATATATATATATATATATATATATATATATATATATATATATATATATATATATATATATATATATATATATATATAATTGAGTAGCCACTCAAATTGAATTGTATTTAATTAGATAGATTGTTATTATTATTGATTTATAAAAAGCAATAAAAACTCTAAACCAACGTGATAGATACTCAAGAGTATTACTAGTCAAAATGATCTAGTATTTTCTTCAACCTATTCAAGTTCCTTCCTACAATGTCTTCCGAAGACCCCAGCAATAAAAACTTTATTTGTTCTCTTGTCTTGTGCGAGGTGCAGGTCAATATCGACTAGCTGAAATTTCTTTGAAATATTTATGATTTTCAAAAAAAAATGGAAATTTTCAAACTTTTTAAAATAGTTTCAAACACATTTTTGTCGTGAGTGATACGAACGGGATTATTGAGTTGGATTTTGAAAATAAGTTGATTATTTATTAACTTATTTTGATAAATTTATCAAAAAGGATTTGAATCCTATTCTAGGTAATTAAAAAGCAACCTGTAATAAAGGCTAATAGGATCTCTAAATTGAATACACCTAAATGTAATTACTACAATAGTGACTTTGGAAGATGGTGAGTGAGTAAATTTGTGAACGTCATAAATTGGTATCTCACTATTAGATGAGAATTCATGGATGGATGAAATGAGAAAGACGAATCTCGTGAAGAAGAAATAATGCAAGATCTTCTTTTCATTGTGTTTAGTCGTACTGACCTTATATAGTAACATAGGTTAGTTACAATTTTCCTAACTAACTATCTTCACATCCTAACAACCTTCCAATAGTTACTATAAGTAACTCTAACTTGAGATTATTCTAATACTCCTCCTCATAAGGGATGGTAATGAGTACTTGTTCTGGACTGACCCACGCTCTAAGCCCAATAGATTCTAGGCCCAATTGCCCTTGGAAAACAACCTGGAGTGTCCACGTGGGGGCCATGTGGCCAACGGTCCCTGACTGCCACGTGCCCCCTGATAATATCGGACCCTTTTACTGGATCTCCTCAACCGTCACACGTCCTCCAGGAACTTCGGAACAACCCCGGATTTCCCGGGCGACAATCTAGGGAGGTGGCCACGTGTTGGCCTCCCTGCACACGCAAGCCCTAGCAATCCGCTAGTGGGCTTGGATTTCTGCCCACTAATCGGATCTTGGCCCAGCGCTGGGGGCTATAAATACCTTCTCACTTGAGAGGGTCAGGTATCTCATTCTTTACTCTCTTCTCACTTGCTTGCTTTCTCTCTGCCTCTACTTACTTTGGCATCAGAGTATCTTGCAGGTACCCCCCCTTCTCTTTCACTTTGGACCACCGTTGCAGATTGGGCCAAGACACCTTTTGATCAGGTACGATCAGTGGCGCCGTCTGTGGGAATCTTGCTTCCCCGTCTCCTTTCATTCAGTTGACCAAAGCAACACGAAACTCCGTTTGTCATGGCCGACCCTGCAACCAACGTACAAAATCCCCCTCACGACGATCTGGCCGAGCAAAACGACACCGTTTTCCCGAGCACAGACCCTCGAGACGAGAAAACCGCCTCCTCCTCGACCGGATCCTATCGAGGAGACGAGCACAGAGCTGAATCAAATCGTCGTCGGGCAGCTGAACCCGTGGTTTTCCAAGAGGTGCAGCCACCTCCCGACGCCGATGCCACAGTCACCGCCCTCTTCGCGGCCATCAACAACACCAATCTCCTGCTCTTCACCCAGGGGGAACGTCTCCACGTTCTGGAAGCTTCCCGCCGATCACCGCGGAGACACCGACGACCAAACTCTTGGTCGCCGTCACCCCGACGTCATCGCTCCCGAACTCCCCCGCGGAGGACCAAGAGGGACGATTCTCGCAACCTGACACGTCGCTCCAGAGGCAGGGGACCCGCGACCGAGCAGGAACCTCAGAAACCACCCAAGGAACAACCTCAATCACCTCCCCGACGTGAGCGGGGGCCAATGAATCAAGAAGGACCAAGAGCAGGCATGCTCGCACCAAATCTCAGCGTCGCTCGCGCTCTCCCCACCAGAGCGACGAGGATGACCCCATGGTCCTCGTCGCCAAAGATCATGAATGCCCAATTCCTGGGATGGAGAAACCGCCCACCGCCGCTATGATGGAGTAGACGATCCTATCGACCACATCGACGGTTTCGAGGCCATGCTCCAATACCTCAACGTTGGAGGGCCAATCAAATGCGTCCCACCACCCTCGTGAAAACAAAGAATGGATGGTATAAAAGCTTGCCCCCGGGATCCATACACTCTTGGAGAGAACTCAAAGCCCAGTTCATGAGCACATTCACAGCCTCCCGCAGGCATCCAAAGACCGAGGCCTCCCTCGAGGCCATCATTCAGAAAAGAGATGAAACTCTCCGGGAGTACATTGACCGCTTCAACAGGGAAGCCATACAAGTTCCCTGCGATGATCAAATGAAGCGATACCTACTGGAAAGAGGGCTCATCCCCGGCACGGATTTCAGGAAAGCCGTCGGCATCGAGCCCCCAACCACTTTCGATGCCCTCCTCGACAAGGCTCGCGCCTATATCACATACGAGGAGAAGGAAGCCGCCAACCACGCCAGGGACTCGAGGAGTCGAGGCTCGGGGAACTCCGCACGGCACCAGGATATCTGACGCCCAGAGGCAGGGTCATCACGTCGCCCTGATGACAAACGACGCGAGGATAGGCCCCGGGAATCCTACGATCAGCGAGGCCCAGCTGGACGTTTCACCGACTACACACCGCTGACCGCTTCCCGCGAGCGAATCCTGGCGGAATGCTCGGCTACCGAGTTCAAGGACGGAGGAGTCAGGCGCCCAAAACCCACTCCGGCGAAACCAGGCGCCGACAGGACCAAATATTTCCAGTATCATCGAAGCCACAGCCACCTAACCGAGGACTGCGTCCATCTCAAGGACGCGATCGAAACATTGATCAAAGGCGGAAGACTCGGACAGTACAAAAAGCCTGAAGCATCACGAGGTGCCCGTGAGACCAAGGAGGTCGAGGACGAAGGCCGGCCGCAAGGGGACTCTGGCCCCTATCAAATAGCATACTCGACGACTAGGCCAGAGGAATTTCAGAGCCCTATATCCACTCACAGCCCATGGGAAGAATTCCCCTCGGCCATGGTCATCTCCGGCGGTGGCGACGCCCAGCTGTCAATTAACTCAGCCAAACGAAAGTTCGACGAGCTGATCGACAAGGCTCCAGTCAACGAGGTCTCGCTCGAACAGTTCCGCGGCAAATATGAACCGATCACTTTCTACTTGGAAGAACTTCCTGGAGGAGCACCAAACACCCATATTCCCCTCCTTATCAAAGCAAGAATGGCAAACTTCGAAGTCCACAGGATCCTGGTCGATGAAGGCAGCTCGGTCGATGTCATGTACACCCACTTGTTCCGGACACTCCAGCTCGATGAATCTCACCTATCACCATACGTGGGATCCGACCTTCAGGGGTTCAACGGCTCCACGTCCCGACCCTGGGGGTACGTCGAGCTCCTCGTCACCTTCGGCGAGGACGTTGGACGTTGCTTCACGACAGGTCAAAGTCCGCTTTCTGGTGATCGACTGCCATTCCCTCTACAACGCTATTCTGGGCAGAACTACACTGGCCGAACTCACCGCAGTTCCTTCGACCGTCCATCTGAAGCTCAAGTTCTAACCAAACGAGGACGCGTCGCTACCATCTGCGGCGATATCAAAGCTGCGAGGAGGTGCCACAACGCCGCGGCCAGGGGATAGACCCTGGTCGACCCAAAAGCGCCTGCCGCCAGCAAGAAGGAAGAGCCGGACAACGCCTAGATCGAGCTCCCCAAAACCGCGGAGAATTAGAGCCCCAACGTCAGCTCAGTGGACCTCGACACCAGATTTGCACAGGATGAAGTCGACGGACAAGTAGGGGACACAGATCCACTTCGCCCAATTCCAGACGGCGAGTTCGAGCTCGTTCCCCTCGGAGAAGACCCCAGCAAATGCGTCAAGATCGGCGCCGACCTCCCAGACCTGGCAAAGAAGCAACTCAGAGCTTGCCTTCGGGAGAACGCAGACCTCTTCGCATGGAGTGCAGCGGAAATGCCCGGACTCGACCCTGAGGTCGCCTGCCACCAGCTCGCCATAGATCCAGCCGCTAGGGCCATAGTACAACGTAGGCGTAGGCAGTCTCCCGAGAAAGCGGAGGCTGCTGAAAAAGCTGTAAAAGACCTCCTAGAGGCAAAAAAATTTTCCGAAGCCAAGTATTCAACTTGGTTGTCAAATGTTGTACTCGTTAAAAAATCTAATGGAAAATGGCGTATGTGCGTTGACTACACTGACCTCAATCGGGCATGTCCCAAAGATGCATTTCCTTTACCTAACATTGATATGCTGGTCGACAACTCGGCCGACTATAAACTGCTTTCTTTTTTGGATGCTTATTCAGGTTACAACCAGATCCCCATGGACATGGCCGACAGGACGTGCACGGCCTTCATGACGGAGTCGGGGAACTATTACTACAACGTAATGCCCTTCGGACTGAAGAATGCCGGAGCAACCTACCAGCGAATGATGAACAAGGTATTTCAGAACGAAATCGGCGACATGCTCGAGGTATACATGGACGACATGATCGTGAAATCCCAAGCCGAGGACAATCACGCTTCGCGTCTGAAGAGGGTATTCGACAAAGCTCGGAGGCACCGAATGCGCTTCAACCCGGAGAAGTGCACGTTCGGAGTCAAGGCCGGCAAGTTCCTCGGGTTCTATCTAATGTAACGACGGAAGCCAACCCGAAAATGTGCATTCCGAGCTGCCCACGCCGATCCAAAAGTCCATTCAAGTCTTGAACGGCATGCTAACCTCTTTGTCCCGTTTCGGAGCGAGGTCGGCGCAACATGCACTCCCATTTTTTAAATTATTGAGAAAAGGGCCGACCTTCGAATGGAACGAGGAGTGCGAGCAAGCTCTCCTGCAGCTCAAACGCCCACTTTCGCAACCACCGGTGCTCTCACGCCCACAGGTCGGGGAAACCCTATATCTATACTTAGTCGTATCCAATGAAGTAGTGAGCGCAGTACTAATACGTGAAACAGAAGACGGACAAAAACTCGTCTACTTCACGAGCAAAGCCCTCCAAGGGCCAGAGACAAGGTACCAGCAAATTGAAAAAGTCGCACTCGTCCTCGTCATCACCGCGAGGAGACTGCGGTACTATTTTCTCGCCCACGTGATCGTCGTGCACACGGAGCAACCCATTAAGCAGCTCCTCGCTCGCCCGAACATGGCCGGACGGATGCTCAGGTGGTCCCTCGAACTTTCTGAATTCGACGTTCAATATGAGGGACGAAAAGCCCTGAAAGCACAAGCGCTAGCCGATTTTGTCGCCGAAATGGCCACGCAACAAGCGTGGGCACGGTGGACCTGCGCGACGGAGCCTCCATTCGACGGGAGTGGCGGCCGTCCTCGAAAACGAGGAAGGCATAGTCATCGAGCACTCTTTAACTTTGGCATTCCCCACGTCCAACAATCAAGCAGAGTACGAAGCTCTGCTCGCAGGGCTGCGTCTAGCCGAAGACATAGGCGCACGGGATGTTCAAATATTCACTGACTCTCAACTCGTCGCATCGCAAGTGCTCGAGGATTATCAGGCTAAAAACGACTGCCTCATCTAATACCTTAACCTTGTAAAGGAAAAACTGAGGGGCTTCGACCGAACAGAGATTAAGCATGTCCCCCGAGAACAAAACACCCGGGCAGACATCTTATCCAAGCTCGCGAGCACAAAGAAAAAAGGAGGAAACAGATCGGTGATACAAGAGACGCTCACCCAACCGAGCATCGAAAGGTCCACGACGGCACTCGACATAAATGCGATCGGTGATGCAGACTGCTGGATGACCCTCGTCTTCAACTACCTCACTCGCGGGGAGTTGCCCATTGACAAGTTGGAAGCCGCCGCCACCAAATGTCGTGCATGCTCTTACGTCGTCCTCGAGCAACGTTTGTATCGGCGAGGCTTCTCCATTCCCCTCCTCAAGTACGTCGAGGAGTCCAAGGTGCCCGGCATCCTTCATGAAATCCACGAAGGGATTAACGCCCAACACCTGGGAGGCCGGTCTCTTGCCCGCAAAGCATTACGCGCTGACTATTATTGGCCCACCATGCAAAGGGACGCCAAAGAACACGTCAAAAAATGCAACAAGTGTCAACGCCACACCGACATGCACATCGCGCCACCTCACGAGCTCACGACGCTCACATCCCCGTGGCCTTTCAGCTGGTGGGGGATGGATATACTCGGTCCTTTCACGCAAGGCTCTTACCAAAACAAGTACCTCATTGTGGCCGTAGACTACTTCACAAAATGGATAGAGACCGAGGCACTCGCCAAAATCACCTCCTTCAACATCCTTCGTTTTTACAAACGAAACGTCCTTGCCCGCTTCGGTATTCCACAGGCCCTTGTCACGGACAATGGGACGCAGTTCACCGATCAAAACTTCCGCAATTTCGTAGCACGGCTAGGCACCAAGCACCACTTCACGTCTGTCGAGCATCCCCAGACCAACGGCCAAGCAGAGGCTGCGAACAGGGTCTTATTACGAAGACTCAGGCGGAGACTCGGGGAAGCCAAGAGCAGGTGGGTGGAAGAACTGCACAGGGTGCTATGGGCTTATCGAACAACTCCCCATTCGACTACGGGGGAATCCCCGTTTCGGTTAACGTACGGAACAGAGGCGGTCATACCCGTCGAAATCAGAGAACCATCGAGACGTACCGAATTCCCCCTAAAGGAGGAAACAAACGACGAAGCATTGCGCGAAGAGCTGGATTTAGTAGACGAGATCCGCGAAGGCGCAGCATTACGGGAATCACGTTTAAAACAGCAGATCACGCTGCGCCACGACCAAAAGGTCATCAAACGCGAGTTCGAAGTCGGCAGCTTGGTCCTCCGCAGGAACCAAAAGGAATCTCGCGAAGGAAAGTTGGCCGCCAACTGGGAAGGGCCATATCGTGTCCGAGCCAAGACGGGCACAGGAGCTTATTACTTAGAAAATCTAAATGGAGTACAACTCCCTCGACCTTGGAATGCTACAAAGCTCAAGCAATATTACAGCTGAGCCAGAACGACCACATGATCAACACTTAGTGGCCATCGATCCCCTCAACGGAGATTCAGCTCAGCCTTGGGTCGCGGAATGGTGCTCGCACACGACCCAAGCCGCTTATAAGTGGGTGACCTCCTCGACTACAACGAGTAGGGTCCCCGTTCGATGCGGAGTCCTCAATCGAGATCCGCGGGTTTTTCATGCACCTTTGGCAGGATGTCCGGCTCACGACGGACGGTCCACGCCTCGAGTATGTGGTCTCCTAACACGAGCACATCCTCGCCCGGAGGCCTCAAGACTCCAAGCCTAGCATACGAGCTAGGAATAACAAGGTCGAGCATCTCTCTATATAAACGAACAGATATAGCAATAAACAATCAAAATTATCATAAAGCATTTATAAATAAATGGCCGACAACGGCCAACAAAATATCCACGGGCACTAGACCCAAATTACAAATATCCAAAAAAGACGGGCACCAGCCCAGTGTACGAAGATTAATAACAAGGGGCACGCATGCCAGAGATAACAGGCTCGCAGGCCCAAACAATTACAAGTCAAGCATCAGGAGCCACAATCTCCCCGTCGACCACGCGGTGGAAGGGGCCGATCCCAAAAGTCACCAGCTCCACCCCGGGGTTCACTATCTGCACCTACTGAAGGGCCCGATCAAATCCAAACGACAGCGCCTCCACGGTGTCCTCCTCGAGGATCCTCACCCGGCCAATCAAATCTGCCCGGGAGAGAAGCGCCTGCTCCTCAGCAGATTCGTCCTCAGTAGGAGCCGTTCGCTCCCTCAACAATTTGACCTCGGCCTCCAGCTTATCCTTCTCCTCGACCAGTGGCACGTGCTTTGCCGTCATCTCCCTTAGCTCTGCTGCCAGTGCATTGTACCTAGCATCCAGACCCCGGAACTTCTGCAATTCATTCCAATGCGCCATATTCTCGAGCTCCAGGGCAGCGGCCCGATCGTTGGCTTTGGAGGCTTGAGCTCGGGAGTTGGTCACCTCGTCGTTGAGAGTCAACGAGGTCTCGAGCATCCGGATGACCGCGATACATTAGCATTCAGGCCCTCTCCCCGCACCTTCGGGTCGAGCCCCAAGATCATCTCCCTCTCCGCCTTCTGGACCACCGGGGGTTTCCCCTCAAAGAGTTGCCTCTGAGCAAAGCACGGAGGCAATACAAAAGCATCCCCGGTCAAAACCGAAGTCCCCTGCGCTCCCTGCTCGAAACGTTCAGCTCTTCGCCTCTTGAGTGGTTGGTCGGGGGACGAAGTCGGGGAAGGGGTGTTGGCGGCGGGTTGAGAATCTTCCTGCGTCTGCCGCTGAAGATCAACAACTCGATCTTTGGCGGTCACACGGGGACCCTTGGGTCGCAGCTTGAGCATGCGCTCCTCCATGGCCTCCATTTTATCTGCAAACCAAACGAAGAAAACACGTTAGCACACGCCAATACACGGGCAACTCCCCTTTTACATTTCCAAATAAATACCTAAGAGCCTTAGTGCGTCCTCGTCGGACTCGCAATCTAAAATGGCCTTAGTGTTGATGTACCGCCGGGCAATCTCGATCTCCCGGTTGGAGTCAATGAGCATATTCCCTTCCCGGTCGACGCAGATCGCCGGCCTAAAGCTCTTCACAAAGTTTTCCAACCTCTCGTAGGAGAGTTGGTCGTCCCTATCCAGCTTCTCGGGCTTCACGGAATAGAAATCTGGCCCCCGTTCATAGTGTTTCCTATCTCATTCGAGGGGAAACTTCGCCCATATCCTTTCCACCTCCTTTCCGTCCTCATTGACCGCCACGGTGCGCTCGAACAGGGTATCCTCGGCTTCTCTTGTGACGGGCTTTATCACATAGAACCGTTTCTTAAAATCCCGGACAGAGTCTAGGTACGGTCTGAAGAGCTTGCCCGACTGTTTGAATGACACCCAGGCGCACTTATCCCCGACCATCTACCGTTGTAGATGAAAGATACAGAAGAAGAGGGGAAGAGTGGCACCTATGTCCAGGTAACGACATACGAGCTCAAATGCCCGCATGAAGGCCAGGGCATTCGGATGGAGTTGTGAGGGGGCGAGATCCAACCACGTGAAGACCCCCGTTTGAAAACTGGTGAAAGGCATGCGGAAGCCCGCTTCCTGGAATGCAAACCCGTACATTGGGAACCTTGTAGAAGTGTACGACGAGCAGATCCTCCTGCCTGGCCCAGGGATTTGCACGACCCACGAAGGTTCAAAACCCTCGTCCAAGTCTTCTATTTGGTTGAACGCACTGGAGGAGTCGGTGGAAAAGTCCGAGCGGAAGTCCCTCGGCTCGGGCGCGACCCAGGAGAGGTCTGTGGCCAATCTTATCCGTCTAGGTCCGCCTGCACCCTCGTCGTCGCGAGTCTGATCCCCGGCACCTGAAACGCAGCGAAAGAAAAGTGAATTCGAGGATATCAAATCCATCCCTCCACCACGACTCAAGTGACACGGCGAGGGGCCCGGAAGCACGAGCAACAACGATCAGATGTTGGTCTCTCTCGAGGACCCCGCGCGGATTACATTCCCTCCAACGTACTCAAACTTATCAACTAATCATCGAAGTCTCCCCGTAATATTCAACAATCTGCCTGCGAGACTCAAGTTTCTGCTCGTGGTATTCAAGTCTCTGCTCGTGGTATTCAAGTTCTGCCCGTGCTATTCAAGTTTCTACCCGTATCATCCTAGTTTATGCCCGTAATATTCAACTCTCTCCCCGCTAAATTTAATCTCCTCCCCGCGATATTCATGAAAATCAAACCCTAAATTCATCCTAAAACGTAAAATTGAAAGGAAATTATCAAAGAATTAGGGATGTTTACCTGCATTGGGAGTCGAAGACATGTTGAAACTTGGAGATGTGACGTTTTGAAAGATTCCGCGCTCGAGAGTATTTGGCATAAGTGGGAGAATTGGAGGAGAATAAACAAATGAAACCCTAAAAGGTCCTTTTTATAGCCAAACTTCTTGGGCATACGAAAGGTCACACCTTTTAGGCGCCAAACACCTCATTTCAAGATGACAAGTGGCATCAAACTGACACAACGCTTGACCTAGGAGCTGTTCCCCGAGGACCGGGCAACCCGATTCGCTAGCCTCGCGCCCCGACGTTCCCACGCAGACGTCCCCGAGTTCAACAATCCGAAACATGCCCGTCGAACGGCTACGGCATCTATGGGCTTATGCCCGTTGCCTACCCGGACAAAGGTCGTCGATGGATACCGTCGAGGACATGCCCAGTTCAAAGTCATTACTCTACTAGAGCAAAGACTTGGGGGGCTCCTGTTCTGGACTGGCCCACGCTCTAGGCCCAATAGATTCTTGGCCCAATTTCCCTTGGAAAACAACCTGGAGTGTCCACGCGGGGGCCACGTGGCCAACGGTCCCTGACTGCCACGTGCCCCCCGATAATATCGGACCCTTTTACTGGATCTCCTCAACCGTCACACGTCCTCCAGGAACTTCGGAACAAACCCGGATTTCCCGGGCGACAATCTAGGGAGGAGGCCACGTGCTGGCCTACCTGCACACGCAAGCCCTAGCAATCCGCTAGTGGGCTTGGATTTCTGCCCACTAATCGGATCTTGGCCCAGCGCTGGGGGCTATAAATACCCTCTCACTTGAGAGGGTCAGTTATCTCATTCTTTACTCTCTTCTCACTTGCTTGCTTTCTCTCTGCCTCTACTTTGGCATTGGAGTATCTTGCAGGTACCCCCCCTTCTCTTTCACTTTGGACCACCGTTGCAGATTGGGCCAAGACACCTTCTGATCAGGTACGATCAGTACTCATGGACACGGGTACTAGTCTTCCGTTACCCGTCCTGTTTAATAAATATGATATTCGTATTCTCCCCATATCCGTGCGGGTACCCGTTAAATGAATATCCGTGAATTTTGAAGTATCTACATGTATTAACCGATATCCATAGATACTATTATTTAAATAAATTTTAAAAATATATATATTTAAATAACTATTTTTTAATTTCTTTTAAAGTCAAAAAAGAAATTTTCAAAGTTAATACATAATAAATATTAATAAAAATAAATTACTTTCATTTTATTTCTTCTTTTATCCAAATAATAATAATAATAGTAATAATATGATATTTAAGAAAATAACAATAATAATTTCGATCAAACAAATTAACATTTAAGAATTTTTTCTAATTATTAACAGATACGGGTATCCATAGGTACGGGTACCATCAAATCCATATCTGTATCCGTAAATAATTGGATAATTAAATATCCGTTTATTTTACCCGTGGATACCCATTAAGCTAGCATATCCATATCTTGATGGATTTTACCCGCGGATATCCACGGGTACGGTTTTTTTTGTCATCCCTACTCCTCAGTCATTAGAAATGTAGAGTAGTGACCTTGAGTTTGAAACAAAATCCAGCAAACAAGGTTGCAGGAAGTGGATTAGTGAGCATTATGGATGTTTAAAATTGAATCGACCTAATAGAAAATCGTTAATCAAATCCAATCAAATCAAAAATAGAAAGAAATCGCATTTGGTTCGAATTTGATTGGGTCATTTTTAACTGAACCACGCATTTGGACTTGGTTTGTAGATTGTATTTTGCAAACCAAACCAAAACGTAATAATTCAAACTTCACTTAACTCATTTTCAACCCAAACTCAAACCCATTTTGCCTTATGTTATAGTTTCAGTCTTCTCTAATCTCTTCTAGAATTATTGTGTCTTCTTCTCATCGTTATTGATTAAACCAACTTTCAGCTTTTGTATATCAAATAGAATTACTTTACGAAGGAGATCAATAGCAAAACTGAATGTACAATTTTATATACGAATCAATACTTAACATCAAGAAGATCTCAAAAATTGGTTTAATCAAAAGCGATCCTTTCTAAGAACCTCCTAACCAGGGGAAAAATGTAGCGCCCTGTTTTTATTAATATTATATTATATTAATATTTTCGAATTACCGATCGATGTTCACTTTGCGACGAGAATAATTATGTTAATTAATATATCTATTAATTTATCTGGCGACGTTTTGTTCGGTCCGGGTTTTATTCTGTTCGGTTTGGTAAAATATTATTCGGATCCGATATTTTAATTCCCCAGAATTATTTGAATGAATGGAATTGATTATTTAATTAGATAGGGGTGTGGGGAGCATTTTGTTAGAATTGGGTTTTTCACCCTTCGCTTACTAGTAAGGAAAATACCATTATTAGAACCATTTCTCCTCATTTTCCTTCCATTCATAACACACCAAGCCAAACAAGAGCAAGAGAGGAAACTAGTAGAAACATAACTTATAAAACCACATTTCCTCATTTTCTTCCCATTTGGAAAAACAAACCAAGAATAGAAACTTGGAAGCTTGAGAGAGAGAGAGAGGGTTTGGAGAAGAAGAAGAAGAAGAAGGTGAGGAAGAGCATGAGCAAGCATGAGGTTGGGGCTTTGATGGAGCATCTTGCAATCATCCAAGCTTGTGAGGTAAGGGGTTTGATTTTCCACTTCCTATAGTTAGGGTTTTGATACATATATTGTGGATTTGTGATGAAAATTGGTGTTGAGGTTTTGAGTTGGGTGTTTGATGGTTTGATTTCTATTTCATGTTGTTAGGGTTGGTGGATTTAGTTTGGGATTGAGGAAAATTGATAGTTGGTTTATAGGGTTTTGTTGAGTGATTGTTGAAATGTTTAGAAGAGTTGATTTTGGGGTAGAGATTATAGGAGTTGTTATTAGTAGTATGGTATAATGAAATATAGGATGGAAATGGAAAAGAAAAGGAAACTGTGAACTGTCTGTTAAACATGGAAAAATACACTGTTCGGTTGCCAAAATGAGGAAGAAGACGATTTGGGCAATGAACCAAGGGGGAGGCGCCCACCTCAGGATGAGGGGCGGCCGTCCCCCACATTATGGCGCCCGCCTCCACTTCTTCTTGTGGCTGGGACGTGCGTCCCATTGTGGCACGAGAGGATTTGGAGAAACTGTGTTTTTCTGTTTGCTGTATGTCTGTTTTCTGCATAATTTGTTTTCTGTCATCTGCATAATTCCATTCTGTTTGTTTCAATTTCCACAATTTCACATAGTGATGATTGATATTAATAAAATATAATTAGGACAAAATTTAGCCGATTAAATTTAGAACCCGATTATGTTTTGATTTTTCGATTTCGATAAATTCGACGACGGAGCAAGTTGCTCCGAATTCAACGAAAATTGACGTGCTAGCTAAGTTTGACGTGTAGAACGTAGTGGTGAGGTTAGTTTTTAGAAATTACGAGTTTTTACGAGATGACCCGAAATAGGCCAATTTACGATAAAAATTGAATTGGATTGTGTTTTAGTAAATTTAAGGCACGTATGGACAATCCGATTTCGATGTTGATGTTTATAAATAATGCCGGTTATTAGGAATGGCTTTCGTGACGAGTATAGGTGTTTTGACTAGTTTTCCATTTTCGGAATTTAGTGAATGAATTGGTTATGATGTGGTGCGACTAAACATAATGATTGTGACGACGTATTAATTAATAAATACTTGATGATTTGCGATGCGATAATATATGTCTTTGTACATGATGTTGTGATGATTATATTGATGTTGTTAATGAATGCTTCCTATTTGTGAATGCATGATTTTGATGATGATGAATTATTAGTGATGTTTTGCATAATGCAAATATGATGCGATGATATATTTATCTGTATGTGGATAAATTATGGCGATATAAACTTTATGTCAATTGTGATGAGCGATGATGATATGTTATTGTGTGGTCTTTATTACTGAGTCACATACAGTTCATAAGCGAAGAGGGATTTCATGCCAAGCGAAGATGGCTTTTATGCCGAGCGAAGATGGGCTTTATGCCTAGTGTCCCTAATTACGGACAAAGCGATGGGTACCACATGCATAACATAGTCGTGTCTCATGGAGTCCATTATGTTTATTTTGGAGTGTTTTGGTATTGAGTTTTCTTTGATAGCTTATGATGAATTGCGATGTTATATGATATCTTGTTTTGTGATGATTTTTGTGTTGAACCTAAATTGATTATGATGTGGTAATGTCATGAAAATTATGCGATGGATATAACATGACGAAAAAGCGATGATGGACTTTAGCCAATTTGTGATGACTTCATTTATGATGCTTAAGTTATTAGTATTGTTTGATGTTGTTGTTTATAATTGTCGTGTTGGTTAGTGACGTATTAACGCGTGATGATTTCGTGGCGATGGAAGTTATGTGTTGTTGCGATGTAGTACGCCGATGAGGTTATGGCGTTATAGTGTAGATTATACGCATTAGAATGACGATCGAAGTAAGTGAGGTTTGGTTATGTGTTGGAATGCACTTATTAACTTTTATTCTTTATAATTCCAAAACTATATATATTTTATCATGCCTTTAATTATATGTTTTGGAGTATCTCACCCTTTACTTGCTTCGCTGTTACCTTTATATTGGTAACATGCAGGTTATGAAGATGGAGTTTATAGCTGCTATTAGTCGAGTCGGTGTCGCTCTGATACGTAGCACTCGGGGGGAATTATTATGTTGTCTTGTTGTTGTTCTTTTGTTGTTTGCCTTTGTAAATAAGAATCATAAATTATAAAAACATGATTTTGAAGAGGAAGTTCAATAAAGGAAATGTTGCATTTTTCTGAATCAAATTATGATTTGCGGCGAGGCTATGTATCTGAGATTTATACTTTAAAGCAAACTATTTAAAGTGAATTGATTTTGAAGGTGTGATACCTCAGTATTTAAGTTATGAAATTTTAAATTACTCTAATTTTTGTATATAAAACTTTGGGTAATATTGGGGTGTTACAAAAAACATCTAAGAGGAGCCTTATGATCAGAGGCAAGACTATTGATCATAGGGGTATATCACATGAAGATCCTATAAACTATGGGAAATCGTTCTAAGATTCAATCAACTTGGGTCACATTTCAAAGAACCCATCAATTAGGGACATGCCTTTCAAAGGGACTTTCTTTAATCAAGTTCATGTCACAATATGGTAGGGCTCAATTTCCTCTTTCGGTAACTTCTCAAGGCCCTGATGATCAGGGGAGACTTTCCAAGATTCAAATGTTGGGTGCAATTTATACCAAGTTCATCTTACAACACGTAGGATCCAGGTTCCATGTTATGCAACTTCAAGGACGGAGACAATGTGAAAATTATTGAAGCATTGTAGCTTCAAGTGACTATACAAAATTAATATAAATAAGCAAAAAAATTCAAAATAAAGAAAATTCACATGGATTAAAATATAATTAAAAAATAATTAAAAAATAATTAAAAAATTAAAAATATATACGTGGACGGCCACATATGGAATCTTACCGAGGATATTTGAAAGAATCTGGAAAGGGACTAAAATCTTAGGGGGTGTTGTATATTGATGTCTTAAGACTTTCGATGAAAATGTGTTATCTCCCTCTCTTATGATCCTAGAGTATTGGACATTTATTATTGCTCTCGAATTCTTTAAACTCTCTAATATATTTTGTTAATGATTTTAGCCAAAACCTAGAAACTTCAATTACTTTTCTTGTAGATATGTGTTTCAAAACCCCAATAGCAATTATATGAAATGATAATGTTTTCTTCAAATTTAATCAGAGATTTTGAATTGAAATTAAACACTGGACACACATCACTGTTAAATATATTAAAGGAGAGATTTGTTGTGGTCTTCCCTAATTTAAAATATTAGTCTCTAAATCTACGCAAAGAGAATACTCAATTTATATGAAATAATTATGCATTGAAATATTTTCTCTAAACCATAATTTTAGTGAGTTTCTTATTCTATTTCATAGAAAAAGTGAAAAATATCCTATGCAATTTTAAAAATGCCCTCGAAAAATTAAAAATATACTACCGATTTGCACCATATACAATTAAAATTTATATTTTTGAGATACACTCTTTAAAAAGCAAAAAATAGAATCGGAAATGTATTTTTCGTACAAACCGGAAATATATTTCCGATTTTTAAAGATATTTTTAGAATTTCACTTGATGCCTAAAAAAGTATGAAATGGATTAAGAAATTCATAAAATCTCTGATTTTATCTCTTTGAATGTTTTAGTGTGTGATTTTCTTTGGTTTGATCTAGTCCACAAATTTATATTCTTTTGTTATGTATTTGAATAATAACCTCAATGATTTTCGTTTACATTGTTTGTAGATATGTTAACAAATATAATAAAATTATCAAAAATACTTCTGCTCCCACTCTTTTATAAAAAGTGACATATTTAAAATGGAGGATTTTTAAGAAAATAATTAAAAATATTAATTTTAATAATAAAATTAATACTTCATCCGTTTCAAAATAAGTGTCAATAGATATAGTGTCATTTAATAAATATTTTTAATTTTAATGTAATTTTATATTTAATCTTCCAATTGTATCATCTAATAAATATTTTTAATTTTTTTTCACTTAAAACTAATGCTAATTTGAACACATTAATATTTAATCAAAATAATTTGGTAAAGTCATTTTTTTTTCTTTTATTTATTATTAATATTTAATCAGAATAATTTGGTAAAGTTATTATTTTTTTCTTTTACTTATTATTGTTTCTTAATCTGTATAAAATGATCTATTGTGAATTTGTGATTATTTATTAAAATATTCTCAATTATTTTAAAATAGATAAAAATTCCAAATAACACGGTGGAGTATTAAACAAACTTTATGAATTATTTAAAAATAGTGTACACGGTACACAATACTAATTAAATTGCGTACAATTGAAAAATAGTACTAATCAATGTTACATTAAAAACGATGCATATAGTTCGTTCAAATTAATTTCTTGGCATTCTTCAATCTCTCCTTACAAATTGCTCAAAAAGATGATAGCAATGAACACAATAAAAACAGCATCAACTGGATTATACCAACTACACTTCTTGATGTATTGCCTTTATCTGCAAAAAGTACCAATAGATATAGTTCATATATTGAAGGGAAAAAACTCTACAGATCAATTGATAGATAAGTATAATATGATAAATACCTGAAGAGGGAGATGAAGCAGTGTTTTGTGCAAACGGAGGAGGAGCTGTGAATGGCGGCACAGGTGACGATGGCGGTGATGGCGACGGCGACGGTGATGGTGATGGTGAGGTTGAATCTGGTGTAGTAGTTTGGTAGAAGGGTGAATTGATTTCATATCTCAAATAACAACTAGGTCTAACAATTCTAGCACCTATTCTATTGTTACAACAATTTGGAACTTCTTTGATAGATTGAACCAAACAATCATCACAAGATGTTTTAGACAAATCAGGTGTGCATTGAACAAGACCATATAATGTTTCATTATTATTCACACCAAACTTATCACTCCCAACCGCATATTTAAGGTTACTGTCCCCTGATGAAGCTTTGTTTCTCAAACCATCCAACAAATTTTTCACCTTTTTATCAAACTCATCTTCATTTGTTGCGTTTTTCGAATTCCATGCAAAATAAGCAGGTCCAGTTTCTTCGAGACCAAATATAGATCGATCCGAATAACGTAGCATGCATTTTTCGTCCTCGTACCAACCAATTGCTTCTTTTTGATTTGGACAAAGCTGTGTGAGATTGTTACTTGAGCCTTTGAGGCAAGTAAGACAATCGGTTTGGTTTATAACATCGCCTCTGCAGAGACCGATCGCGTTTACTTTGTTTGTGTTTTGGCCGTTTGAGAAATTGTAGAAACCGTAGTTGATTTGTGTGTTTGAAGTGAGAGTGGTTAAAAGTGTTTTAAGGTTTGTGTGGTAGATGCTGTTGTTTGTGTAGTTAGCGTTGTTGTTGTTGTTGAAATTACAGAAGTAGTGGAAGTTTTGTGTGTTGTTGTCAGCGTTGGCTAGTTTTGATGATGAGAAAATGATAATTAGGAGAAAGATAAAATAATGAAAGGAAAGAATAGCCATATTGGTTGTGTTTTGGATATAAATTATGAGCTTCTATATATATTGCGATGTGGTCTTTAAAGGATGTTGATCTTGTAAAAGATATATATGTAATTGGTTAATTCATAGTTTCATATTACTAGTTTGTCTCATAGTATGAGTAAATATTATATATGTCATGTTCAATATTTATTTAGTTTTATAAGGCGAAAGTCGTTGCACTTAGATTAATTTGACTATGGATAATTTTATTTTTCTAAATTATAAAAGGGTGACATTTGATTGATAGAGGTGTGTGAATTTAGTCAAGAAGTTCAAGAAGGATTGTCTTATTTTTCAATTATAAGATTTTTCAGTTTTGACGGATTCACATGTGTCCAATAATTTAGTAAGTATAACAATGAGATCAAACTGTCGATTTCTTTGACTCTCAGTTTGATCGGTCAATTCAAACTAATTTATAAAACATTGTTCAAATCATTAAATACAACAAAAATCTGATACACTGGTCCAATAATGGAGTTTATTTTCTAAATTGTAATAAATATTTTATATAATTAATTTATTAAATCAACTTAGGTGATAGTCGAATAGGATATCAAACTAGGACATAGAGATTTAAGTTAGAGATGTCTTATTTATTTATTTTTAAGTGGTGAAATTCTAATCACTAGTTTATTAAATAAAGACAGTTCTATTATTTTTATTTTCGTTATTATAATTTTTTTTAAATGGTAAGAACTGGCGATTTGTACTATTTTGTTAAGAATATATATTAGATTGTCTTTAAATTCTATCTGTTTTAGTAAATAATTTTTAGACTATTTTTTTTGTTTATCGTGATTGAGATGTAATAAAATAAAATAAAAAACTAAAAGAAGACTTAATGAAATAATTCACGACCTACATTTTTATATTAACATTAGTCCTAATAAAATTCTTGACGACATATTTAAATCATAAAACTGATATTAACTATGTCACATCATATATTAATTTAAATATCTGACAACATGAATTGAAACAAAATTAAACCAAAAAAACTATATGTTTATTCAAAAAAATATTAAAATGATTTTTGTTGGATTTTTATTCAAGAGTTGCTATCACTACTAATAGGGTAGACAGTGACTTCCGAATACCCCAACTAATTACATAGTTTTGTGGGTGGAGCACGTCAAAATTGACCCACTCAAATTTCTTTTGAAAAATTTATGATTTTCATTACAATATGTTTATTTTCAAATAAGAATTAAAAAGAAAAACATTTTTAAAGTTGTATACGGTTCTTAAGAAAAAAAATAGTTATTGTTGATATTAAAATATGTATTAAGATTTAATGGTCTCGGAGAGATGTAGACAAATGAAAGGCTGACTTTGTTGAGATGCTATGGAGTGCTATGTCATGTTTAGTCTGGAACATTTTGATTTCATCACAAGTTCGGTTGAAAAATATGTGCGTTTTGATTTCATCACAAGTCTGGTTGCTCTTATTTTGGTGACGACAAAGTACATTATGATCTTGAACGGGATAAACGATAATTACTTTTCCGTTTTAAAATGATTGTCATTTAAGATTTTTCACACATATTAGATAATATAATTATATTATCATAAAATATTATATTTTTATAAAATTAACGTAGAGATTAAAAAGTAAATTATACAATTGAAAAAAGAATAATTATTACTATATTGAAAGTGAAAATAACAATCATTTTGAAACAATATTTATTTGCTAAAACGACAATCATTTTTGAACGGTGGAAGTACGATTTGGTTTGACTCGGTTTTACAATTTTATATTGGGTCGGTTCGATTTTGTACACCCCTACCTAACCATGGAACAACATCTTCCCAATTAAGAGTACCTGACCACAGAGTTAAAGATCCATCTCGACCATGAGAGTTCAACCACAAAGTAACATTTTGTCCAATCAAGAGAGCCCGACCACGGAGTAAATTTTATCCTGCCTACGAATATATGATCTCGTCCCTCGATTGTTGCCTACGAATAAGTGAAGATCGTCCCTTTGAATTGATAAGGTATCCCTGCAATGTTGCCTTCAATGACCATAAGACGACCCTACGATTGTCCCTTCACATCCAACGGACAAAGTTACCTACCAACTAATGGTATGGATAGCCTTATCCTAAAGGAGAAGGAAAATAACAAGAACGACCCTTTCTGAGTAGGTAATAAGACTCTAATTGCTTGCTCAATTCAATCAACAAATAATTTTCACACCTCACACTATTTTCAAAAACTATTTTCCAAACAAACACTTTGTATACATTCCAGCAAGAATCATTACAAAGTTAAACATTTTCCAAACAAAATATTTACGAACACTTCATATACATTCCAACGAGAATCATTACGAAGTCAAAGCGATATATTTTTTCAAATACTTTTCAATTACCTTTTCAAAATACGTTTCAAATCACAAACACAGAAAGCAAATTTTCAAAAGTGAGCTAAGCAATTAAGAGCCCGTAGATAACTACAGGTGGAAAAGGTGCTAATACCTTCCATTTTCATAATTACCTCCCTAACTCAGAATCTAACGAAGGTCTTTTCCTGTTCTTTTCACCTTTCCTTTATTGGATAAAAGAAAAGTCGATGGCGACTCTTTCTATCCGCAACATTTGCGATAAAACGCAAAAAAAAAAAAAAAAAGTCAATTCTCCCACAGTGTTACACTAGGTTTTGTTCCCCATTTCACTCTTCATCATACCAACAGAATATTTCTAGGTTTCTTCATCTCTTCGGCATTCGTCCCATTGCAAGTGTTCATTGTCTCAATCATGGCTGGAAGTTAAAGATCATGGATGTTGTTTTCAATAGTCTTTGAGTTAATGCTTTTATAATGAATGTCTTTTAGATTTCACATGGATCAATAGCGATAACGTATTGAGCATTGATACACACTAAATGGACGGTAAAGATTTGTTTAAAGACGGTGAAGAAACTCAATAAATACGCTTATATTTCCCCGCAATTTTCACTAAAAAAAGGTAAAATCTGTTTCTTTTTAAATAAAAGATACAGTAAAATACCAACTTCACATACCTCTTAATTTCTTTTTTTAAAATACATATGTCATTGTTGTTTACACAGAATATTAAATTACATTATTTACAAATATTATTTTTTATTTATAAAAATATAAAAGTTTCTTATGTTGGAGAACAACAAATCCGATTCATCATCGTCGTTTTATTCTTGGAGAACAACAAATCTTTATTATTATCTAGATTTTGTTATATACCTTTTAGACGCATTCATTTCAAGTTCATTGGTTTTGCATGCATCCAACTTCTGATATAAAGTTAGATACATAACATAAAAGTTATATACATGATATAAAGTTAAAAGATAAGTTATTATGCAAGAATACAAATCTTGAGAAAAAAATTATGCATTTGCAATCCATCCTAAATATATGTTCCAAGATTTCATTATCAATGCTTTTATGACAAATGCTTTCACAAGAAATCGAACTAGATATAGAGTGAGTTTCTTGCAGACTGGTGTGTTGGCAATATCTTGAGTGTTATTACTTAATGAACGCAGAGTATAGATTCGTTGTTGAAGTTGAGTAACTAAATCCTTCGGGTCTTTTTAAAACAGAGGGAAAATATTATTTTTTGAATTAAAAACTTAAATAAAATAAGGATTTTCCCTCGATTTTATCAAAATAACTGAGGTGATATATTACTTGCAAAAAAAGGCGAATGATAAAAAATTAACAGTGACGTGTCTTATTTCCTTTTCAAGTTTTTATCATTTACCATTTACAACATTTTAAGAATAAATTTCTCAATATTGTCAACTGCAGAAAGTAATAAATTATGGAGTGTTTTCTTTGATTGACAATATATGATTGTTACTCAAAAATACGACAATAACATCAACACCATTATGTGAGATAGATTGCAAGAAAAAAATGTTTTGTTCAAGGTTGTTGTTAGAAGAAGTGTTTTAAAAATCGGATCGGCCGGTCAGACCAGTCAAACTGGGAATCGGCCAAGTAACCGGTTTGGTTCAATAATTGAATCGGGGATGTCGTTGAACCGGCAATAACCGGTGAAAAACGGAAAAACCGACGGTTTTCCAAAACCGGTGGTTCAATTGCATTTTTTTATTCTTTTTTATTCTTTTTTATTTTTTATTTTTTTAACTCAAAATTTTTTAATTTTATAAAAATATATAGTTTAATTTTTTTTATACATTTTGATTATTTTATTAAAATATTATATTAAAATAAAAAATAAAATTAATTAATTATATTGCTGATAGAGAAAATGTTATTGACGTGGTTGATTTTGTTGCAGATAATTTTGATATTAAAGAAGAATATCTCAATATTGAAATAATCTTTACTCCTTAAAACTAAATAATAGACAATAAAAATATTTTTGTTATAAATTATTCAATTATACTATGTTGCAATTATACTTTATAATTTTATATTATTTTATTATATATGATACCTATATTTAAAATTTAAATTTAAATTATCAAATTATAAATTTATTTATGATATGATATTTTCAAAATATTTAAAATTTAAATTATTAAATTGCGAGTTTATTTATGATATGATATTTATAAATAAAAAAAAAGTAGTTCTAGTTATATTTTGTAGAGATTGAGTCATCCGGTTCGACAAATTTTATACCTGTATAGTTTTGTTATAAAGACCGATCTATTCAAACGAGTTATTCGGTTTAATTCAGTTTGTCATGTGGTTCGACCAGTGAATGTGATCCAGTGGTTCGACCAATAAATCAGAGACCCAGTACCTTCACCAGTTTGATCTCCGATCTAATTTTTAAAACACTTGTTAGAAGAACAACATACAACACAAAACTTTGAAGATTTTTCCTGTAACTCTTGTACCATAGCTAACTTCCATTGTTTAATATTTAAAACTTCACTATAGTTGATTGGTTAAGCGCCTTCAAGTAAAGAAAAAAGAACTAATTCTCTATCTGGTGTGACTTCATCATCACCAACCACATCAATGGCTTGTTAATTGCACCATTAGAACTCTAATCCCAGACAAAAATTTCATCAACCACAATGTCTCGACTTAACATAATCTTCTCATTAACTTGATTGAATAGCCTGCATGCATCAGTTTTATGATGTTCTACTAGAATCATAGGTTCACTCTTGTCATCAAGCTTCCCTCTTCTTGCTTCAGGAATATGCTTGTAACACAAAGAGCCAAACACCTTCAAATAATCCACTGATGGTCGTTTTCCACTCCACACTTCTTCGAGAACCTTGTTCTTCAATTTCTTGGTAGGTCACCTGTTCAAAATATAAACTACAATCAAATAGCTTCTCCCCATAAGGATTTTGACGAATTATTTTGCTTCAGCATAGATCTCGCCATATCCAATATGGTTTTGTTTATTCTTTCATCAATTCCATTATGTTGCAGCGTATAAGGATACGTTACCTAATGACGACACTATGTTCTACATATAAATCTTTAAACATCTTGGATGTATATTCGCACAACTTTGATCTTTTTCTCACTCTTGTTTTCGACAAGTATCTTGAATATCTTAAATATTTCAAATATGTCATCCTTTCTCTTGATCACATAGATCCACAACTTTTGACTAAACTCACTGAAAAACAAAAAAAAAATATATGTTTCCACCAATGGTATGTTCTTAGAATGGGCCACGTACATCTAAATGTACCACTTCGAGTATGCAGGATAATCTCATTGGCATAGTCGAAACAAAAGAATGTCTAGATTGCTTTCAGACTAAACAACTGTCACAAATTTTGTTGGACATCTCAAGATTTGGAATACCAATAACCATATCTTGAGTAATTATTTGATTGAGTAATCGAAAAATTCAAATTTACAAACCTCAAATGCCACAACCATTTATCCTTGTGGTCAACAACTGTTTCAAACATTGAACTTCCGTCGAATTGATCATAGTCTTAAACATCATGTTCTTCGATAGAGGAAATTTCATGGCCAAATTTTTCTGGGTGTCGAACAATTTTAAAAACTCCATCTTTCATGATAACTGAGAAACCTTTTTCGACTAGTTGTCTAACACTTAGTAGGTTAAACTTTATTCTAGGTACACAAAGTACATATTTGATCATATCTTTCCCTTAATTACCCATTTAAATAACTATGTTTCCAGTACCTTCTGCTTGCAACGAACTATTATCATCAAGTTTTACCGTTGTCTTCTTTGACTCGTCGCAATCTGCCAATGACACATGTTGACCAGTAATGTGATTTGAGTAGCCTGGGTCGAGGAAACAGATCTTGGACTCAACATGGTTATTTGCTACCACAACCGTAATCACCATACCTTCATAATCATATGAGTCCTAGCGTGCAAGGTTTTCTCTTTCGTCATTTCCTATCGATCCCTTGTCTTTCGTGTACCAACAATTCTTGGCAAAGTAGAACAAGATTTGATTCTGCAATTATGCCTCTAAGATTTGATGATAACAAAGAGTATGTTTAAGTGAACAATTTTTATTCTCTAATGTTTGTTGTATTTTTAAGAATAGACAAACAAGTTCTGCTTCTGATGAATGGCGTAGTCAAGATTTTAGAAGAGAAAATGCTCCGCTTTTAAGCTATATAGGTTCTGATGAACAAGTAGCGAGGAAAGGTTCAGAAGGCTCTGAAGCTCAGCTACTCTAATACGTTAGTATGAAGAAACCAGTTTGAAGATCTCAAGAAAGAAGTTCTGAGTGAACATAGTCCAAGATGCTAAAGACTCAAGTTTCAAAAGACAAAGGATTCTGAAGATCAAGTGCCGAAGACTCTGAGGACTTGAAGTTCTTCTGAACTTAGTTGTGATACAAGGTTCTAAGACCAAGTGTTGAAAGACTCTGAAGACGTGGTTTCGAAGACTTTGAAGACTTGAAGCTCTTTCAACCTTAGATATGATACAAAGGTTTTTCAAAACCAAGTGCTAAGGACTCTAAATAGGAAGATCTAAAGACTCTAAAGGCTTGAAGTTTTGACTAAATAGAAGTTATGTTCTCTCCTCTTACTCATGTTCGCAGAAGCCTCTAAAGTACATAAGGTTAGAAGATAACGTTAATGTGGTACAATAGTACATGGTACAAACAAATGCCTCATTCCACTACCATGAAAGGACGGACGTTGTGTACGATCTTGTCCCCCATGTTCTCTCAAGCCGCCACAAATTTGATAAAGGCTTGAAGAAACAGCTGCTAATTCACTGAAAAATACTCTACGCTCAAACACTATTATTTCTTTGTAAAAAACTGTAAAGGTGGATTAACACCTCGTTGGAGAGAGGAAAATCACCTGTAAAGGTGGACTAGAGTAGCTTGAAGTTTTCAAGTGAACTAGTATAAAAATATTGTGTTCTTATCTTGCTTTCTAATTCCTTCAAGTCTTATCAAAAGCAAAACAAACTTCAAAGGGGATTGTTTTTAAAAAGTAAAGTTTTCAAAGGATAAAACCCAATTCAAACCCCCATTTCTTGTGTTTTTCGCACCTTCAGAAGTGATCCCATTTTCGTAATCGCACACTTTTTTATCTTCTTTCTCCTTTTGATAGTTCCTCATCTTCTTTTCAAGGATTCAAAAGCTCTATTATCAACCTGATTCTTATGGGGATTCAACCAAGACTTGTTGCCCTGAGTCTTGTCGAACTTGCCTATGAATTTGTTGGAACCATCATTCTTTTTCTATGACTGAGCATGCAAAGTTTGTATCAAATCTTTAACTCATTTCCTTTCGTCAATCCTAATCCATTACGCTTCCAAAGAACCAACTAAATCTTCCAGTTTTAGGGTTTCAAGCTGATTGGATTCTTGAATGCTATGATAAGATGATCAAAGTGAGAGGTCAACGTAACATTACTTTCTCAACTATCATCTTATCAGTTAGGGTTTCACCATAACCCTTCATGAGATGGACGGGTTTCTGAACCTTTGACACATACTCTGCAATCTTTTCGCCTTTTCCCATAGACAAAAGTTCATATTGTCGACGCAAGGTCTGCAACTTGACAACCTTGACTTTCTCACCTGCCTCTTCGTACTTGACAATAATGTCTCATGCCTCCTTTGCCAATTCGGCATGAGAGATCCTGTCGAAGTTCATTGCATCGACCGCTGTCTGAATGCAATATGCAGCCTCACACTCCCTCTTCTTGGCCTCACTGTGGAAGGTTTTGTGTGTGTCAATTACATCTACAGTTAGCGCAGAAATGTCGTTGGTAGTCATATCTAGGGTTTCATGAAAGCCAAACAGAGATTGCATATGTTTTCTCCATCGAACCCAATTCTTGTCGTCTAGAGTTGGAACAGAATTTAGAATGTCAATGTTACCATTCATCTTCACATCGATTGATTGCATACAACCCATGATCTCGGAGTTACGATATCCGACGTGTGATTCTTGAAAACACGATTAAGAGTCTTACCGAAGTTATATACTAATTTCTTAGTGCGTGAGGTACTTTTAGTGAGGAGAGAAATAGATAATAAAAGAAATAAAGATTATACTATTCACTTGAATTAGTACAAATAATGATATAGATTACTCTATTTATATACTCTTAACTTGTACACCGAATAAACTAACAAATCCTAATTTGACTTGAGCTTGAATTACACAACTTGAATTATATCTAATAGTATATCTAATATTTTATTATATATAATATTTCAAAAGAATTAAGATTTTATAACTTCACTTGCTTGCTCTTTTCCATAGCAAATAGCAAGAAAAAGTTAACAGGATTGTTGAAAGGATCGTCAATACAATAACTATGATCGTTCATAACTTTTTATGTTCATTTTCTACATCAATCATAAAAAAATTCTTCATCTAAGAATTGAACTTAGGTACAATCCTGAGGCACAACCTACCCCTTAAAAAATTGGGGGTAATTTATCTTTAATGTCTTATATTAATGAAACTTTATGATATAAAATACATTTTTTAAAATTATATATTAACCTAAAACCTTAGGACATTGAATCTATGCTTCTTTTCACTTCAAAATTGTTCATCATTTTCTTTTTCATCTAATATGAGATCAATACTCACACTTGACATACTAACATCTTATTACTAAAAAATAAAGTCATATATATTTCTGACTTAATTTTAATTCTTTAAGGTTTTAGGTTAGTATGTGATTTTAAAAATGTATTTTATGTCACAATTTTATTGATGTAATTCGTTAGGGGTAAATTATCCCTAATTTTTCAAGGTGTAGCCAATAATTTAACTCCTAATTATTAGTCTCTTGAATTCTATTACTTGACTTGAGCCATGCAAGGAATATTAATTGAATTAAACTTTACCTTTAGTTGTTGCAGGAGGATTAACATGCCCTAACTCCTCCAGTTCATTAACATTCTTGTAGAATTGGGACAATCGTTTAATCCAAGCATCATATAACAAATTGGAAATAGAATTTTCTCCTCCGGACTTGCCAAACTGTTCCAAGGAATTTCGTATTGGAAAATGTTTTGCAAGCAAGAGCCATAATCCCCATCAAACAAATCTGGTATATATGGAGCAAGAGTGTGAATGGTTTGACGATCATTCAATTTTGCCGATATTGTTTCCTATTTCTTTATAGTACTATCTTCTGTCTGTAAATTTGCCACTTCAGATAAAATATCTACTAGTTTCCAATTGGTCCAGACTTTATAATTTTTTTGGCTCTGCCATCACATGTCATATAACCAACTAAGATTATTCAAGTACATTACAAAAAAGGCAAAAAAGAAAAAACATAACAATTACAAACTAAGAAACATTCCCAAATCATTCCAACAATAAAACAAGTCCAACATTTCATATACTGTATTTTGCAGTATAGAACTTTGTGACTTATACACATGACATAGCATAATGTTCTCAGTCTTTGAACATTCTTCAAACAAAGTACAGATCTAGTAGGTACACAAACTACTTATTAACAAGAAAACCTACTTTTCCTTTTCATCAAACAATATCTTCTAAATATGTTCTTAATTCATATATACCACATCTTGGCTGAGAATATTATGAATACACTCTATACAGTCAGAATCTAACGAGGATACGGCTCTGTAATCGAAACCTTATTTACCGATTCTTTAACTGAGTTATGCTCCGATGATTGCACCATTACATCTTGAAAGTCTTCAGCTCCACTACCTATGTAAAATGCAGGTTCTGAAGGTCTTGATAGACTGAGAGAATGGCTGTTAAGCATTAATACAACAGAAGCCGTAGTTGGTCTGCTATTTGCATTTTCTTGAACACAAAGTAACCCAATGTGGATGCATCTCAATACTTCATTTACTGAATCATTATTTATTGTAGTATCTATAATATTTGTTGGCGACCCGTCTCGCCAGTTTCTCCATACCTACCAGAATTTTTTTCAAATGAAAAATGTACTATAAGTTAGAATTCACTCCTTGAGTAATGTAATCTTATGTAACACATAATCTTCTAATTTCATGCTTAGCTAGACAAGGAAGCTATGATAGGAATAAATGAAAAGATTGCTTACAAAGCTTAGAAGATACTCATTAGTATCCCCACGACGAATGTCACTATTTTTGTGGCCACTTATAATCTCAAGAATCAATACGCCAAAACTGAATACATCTGACTTCACTGAAAACTGTCCATGCATTGCATATTCAGGTGCCATATATCCACTACAAACAATACAAAGAATTATTCCCGATCAAACAAAATATTTCACAGTCTTGCATCTTCAGTTAATGATATTAAAACAATTAATACTTCTTTTAAATGTATACTTACTAGGTTCCCACAATTCTATTTGTATTCTCTTGAGTTTGGTCCACTGCAAAAAGTCTAGCCATACCAAAATCTGCTATCTTTGGATTCATCTCTTCATCTAAGAGAATATTGCTTGCTTTAAGATCACGATGGATAATGCGTAGACGAGAATCCTCGTGCAGGTAAAGAATTCCTCGAGCAATACCTGCAATGATTTTATACCTCCCTTCCCAATTTAAATGCGCTCTCTTGGTTTCATCTGTATAGAAATATACAAAAGAGATATGAATCTCAAAACCATGTATTTAAGCTTTGTCTTTAATCATAACCAAAGAAATAAAAACAAGCCTACCAAAAATGAAGTAATCAAGACTCTTATTATGAACATATTCATATACAAGTAGTCTTTCTCTTCCTTCTATACAGAAACCTAGTAGTCTGACTAAATTTCGGTGTTGAAGCTTAGCCACTAAAACAACTTCATTCTTAAATTCTAAATCTCCTTGGCCAGAATCTTTTGACAACCTTTTGACACCAATCTCTTGTCCATTGGGGAGTTTACCCTGAAAACATATACAGGTCACAAATAGTAAGTTGTCGACAAATGTCTAAGCATTAATTGATATTCAATAGTGTTGTTATCTTACTCTATAAACAGTTCCAAATCCACCTTGTCCAAGTTTATTATCATCAGAAAAGTCATCTGTTGCATCTCTTATTGTATCTAACTTGAATTGCAATGACTCAGAAATTTCAATTTCATCATCTTCATCTTCTTCTTGAACTACACACAAGAACATGTCAAATTATAAAAGTTTTCATGTGATATGTAACAAACATTTACAATTAGATTCGTTGAGTAATGATAAATGAATACTTCGACTTACTTCTAAATCTTTTACCTCGCTTCCTTGCTCTTATATAGATGAAGATTAAAATGAGCACCACAATAGCAACAACTGATACTACTATGGCAATGATTGTGGTAGTTTTGCTTTTTCCTGCACAAACCAAACATGAGGCATTGCATTGCATCCAATAGAATGATTCAACTTTCAGATAATGTTATTATTTTCTATTTGCTATTTGACAATAACTGTAGTCTTTTCTTTGGTTTTGAAGTTTTCATATTATAAAATTTTGTTTTTGTTAAGGTTATATTATCTATTTGTTCTAGACTTGTAGTAATCCGTTCAAAAAATGGAAAAGTAATGGTAGTGTTTTATTAACAAGTGACGTTGAAAAAAATAGTATAAGCATCATAATTTGATTGTAAAACATCACCAACAAATGTATGTATTGTGGCTAAGTTTTGTCGTTATCGTATTAGTTACTAGTAGACGTCAACAATTAAATATCAATACATACTAGTTCATGTGCATGTTTGTTCATGGCTGTCTGGATTTTGTTACGTTTGATTTATAGGTTGTATTAAATTTGGTTTATCATGTTAGTTTTATTATTTGTAAGTAAATATCAATTCTACGATCTTATTAATTCTCTCAATGTGTTATAATTGATGATTTTATTATTTGTAACAATGCGTAGTTGGAAGAGACGCAAAGTGACGAAACATCACTACCCGCACATGTGCTGTGGAAGGAAGCTCGTGTTGGGAAAGATCGAGTTGTTACTCCCGATCTGCAACATGTTTATGATGAGTGTGTAAGTATAACATTGTGTTTTTATTTAAATTATATTAAATGTTTATTAATATATAATTAACATTGTGTAAGTATAACATTGTGTTTTTATTTAAATTATATTAAATGAATTACAGGAGACTATATCGCAATCTGTATCCACAGGTGATGACCAGGATATCTCAGTCGAGCACTATGTGTTGTTGAGTATCCGGGACGGGTGAGGGGTAAAAGTCATGGTGTGACTCCTACCTCTCTGTATAAGAATCTAAGAAGAAATAATCCTAACAATGCAGAAGTGATGCAAACATTGCAGGGTTTACAAGCACAAGTCTGTGAACTGCAGAAGGACAATGAGAGATATATGGCGGAAAGGAGCAGTTTACAGCTGAAAGAAACTAGTGACAAGGCTAGTATCAACTGTCAATAAAAATTTCCCGAGGTAATTAAGATGATAATCCATTAGAGAAAGTTTAATTGTAACGGTTATTATTGGTTATTATTAACGGTTATTATTGGTTTAGGGTATTTTATGTTGTCAGCTGTACCTATCGTCGCCGACTTATCGGGTAGTTGGCAAGGGAAAAGTGCACAACACCTCGGGAGATTTAATTCACCATAGACCGCTTCCGGATGGCCACATGAAGGTATCGGTGGATGTTGTTTTAGATATGAATGCATTGCTACCGGTACCTGACATTGTTGCGGAGACCACATTGCTGCGAGATGCAGTAGGATCTTTTGTGACATGGTCATCAGACCTCATCTTCATCGATGATCAGATATGTTAAAAACCATTATGAATATTTAAGTATTCAACTGACAGTTCTGACCTTAATTTTTTACATGGTAATTTTAGACTCCTACAAAACCTGCATCTAAGGATAAAGGGATTTTGCAGCGCGGCGAGTCTGTTGCATCGCAAAGAGAAGTATATTTAAAGTGTTAATTTTATGATCAGAATAAAAAAACTGCATAACTTTGTATCTTACATAAGTCTATATGATTTTTAGGTACCTTTTCAAAAGGCACAACAGGTGAGCCAGAAAGTTCTTAGGGTTCCACCTAAGAAAAGGGTTTCTGTCCGTAAATTTGTGCCTAGATTTCGGCAATGTCTGGAAATTTTTAACAAGTTCATAATTCATGTAATAAGATTTAGTGTTATTACCGGTGGTGTTGGGCGGAGGAGACGGCGGCGGCGGTGGCGGTGATGCCCGAGGTTCATAAAAAAGATAAGATGTTTCAAATCTCATGTTACAACTAGGCCTAACAACCCTTCCACCAATCTTACCTTTGCAACATCCTGGTATTTGTTGAAGATTCTCAACCAAACATGAATTGCAATCATTCTCAGACAAATCAGGTGTACACTGAACCAAACCATATATAACCTCGTACTTAGGACCAGGTAAACTTCCAGCAGCATATTTCATCCTAGAATCACCTTTCACAGCTTTACTTGTTAAATTATCCAACAGAGTAGTAACAACTTCGTTAGACAAATTAACATCAACTGAATCATTCAAGTTATTTGAATGAAACTTAGGATCATATTCCACGACACCTAATATTAACCGGTCCGAGTAACGCAACATACATCTTTCGTCTTCGAACCAAAAAACTGCTTCTCTTTGATTTGGACAGATACTAGTGAGACTTGCTCTTGAGTCGCTGAGGCAACGGCGACAATCATTCTGCAAAAGATCACCTCGACAGAGTCCAATTGAATAGACTCTGTCGTTGTTTTTGCCGAATGAAAAATTGTAGAAACCGTAGTTGATGTCTGTGTTGGAAGTGAGAGTGGTTAAAAGTGTGTTGAGGTTTTTGTGATAGGTGCTATTGGTTGTGTAGTTAGCTTTGTTGTTGCTTTGATCACAAAAGTAGTGATAGTTGTTTATTTCGTCGTATACAGCTTTGGTTTGATAAGTGAAAATCATGATTAGTAGAATTCTTAGAGTGCAAAGTAATGAAGGAGTAGACATATTGGAACAAAGAATTATGGTGATGGGAATGAAGATGGAAAACGTTGCAATATGAATAAGGTTCTATGTGGTGGGTGTATAAATAAAGAGATATCGATAGAATTCGAGTAGCCACTCAAATTAAATTGTATTTAATTAGATAGATCGTTACTATTAATGATTTATAAAAAGCAATAAAAACTCTAAACCAACCTGATAGATACTCAAGAGTATTACCAGTCAAAATGATTAGTATTTTCTTCAACCTATTCAAGTTCCTTCCTCGATGGCTGTAAGACAATGACTTCCGAAGACCCGAGGAGTAAACACTTTATTTGTTCTCTTGTCTTGTGCGAGGTGCAGGTCAATATCGACTAGCTGAAATTTCTTTGAAATATTTATGATTTTCAAAAAAAAAAAGGAATTTTTCAAACTTTTTAAAATAGTTTCAAACACATTTTTGTCGTCCGAACGGGATTATTGAGTTGGATTTTGAAAATAAGTTGATTGTTTGTTAACTTATTTTGATAAATTTATCAAAAAGGATTTGAATCCTATTCTAGGTAATTAAAAAGCAATCTGTAATAAAGCTAATAGGATCTATAAATTGAATACACCTAAATGTTATTACTACAATAGTTACTTTGGAAGATGGTGAGTGAGTAACCTTGTGAACGTTTTAAATTGGTATGACACTATTAGATGAGAATTCATGGATGGATGAAATGAGAAAGATGAATCTCGTGAAGAAGAAGAAATAATGCAAGATCTTCTTTTCATTGTGTTTAGTTGTACTGACCTTATATAGTAACATAGGTTAATTACAATTTTCCTAACTAACTATCTTCACATCCTAACAACCTTCCTATAGTTAGTATAAGTAACTCTAATTTAGATTATTCTAATACTCCTCCTCAGTCATTGGGAATGTAGAGTAGTGACCTTGAGTTTGAAACAAAATCCAGCAAACAAGGTTGCAGGGAGTGGATTAGTGAGCATTATGGATGTTTAAAATTGAATCGACCTAATAGAAAATCGTTAATCAAATCCAACTAAATCAAAAATAGAAAGAAATCACATTTGGTTTGAATTTGATTGGGTCATTTTTAACTGAACACACATTTTGATTTGGTTTGTAGAATGTATTTTGCAAACCAAACCAAAACGTAATAATTCAAACTTCACTTAACTCATTTTCAACCCAAACTCAAACCCATTTTGCCTTAATCATACGATTACAAACAATTTTCTCTTTCGCAATTATGCTATAGTTTCAGCCTTCTCTAATCTCTTCTAGAAGCATTGTGTCTTCTTCTCATCACTATTGATTAAACCAACTTTTAGCTTTTGTATATCAAATAGAATTACTTTACGAAGGAGATCAATAGCAAAATTGAATGTACAATTTTATATACGAATCAATACTTAACATCAAGGAGATCTCAAAAATTAGTTTAATCAAAAGCGATCCTTTCTAAGAAACTCCTAACCAGGAGAAAAACATCTAAGAGGAGCCTTATGATCAGAGACAAAGACTATTGATCATAGGGGCATGTCACATGAAGATCCTATAGACTAGGGGAAATCGTTCTAAGATTCAATCAACTTGACTCACATTTCAAAGAACCCATCAATCAGGGACATGCCTTTCAAAGGGACTTTCTTTAATAAAGTTCATGTCACAATATGGTAGGGCTCAATTTCCTCTTTCGGTAATTTCTCAAAGCCCTAATGATCAGGGGCGACTTTCCAAGATTCAAATGTTGGGTGCAATTTATACCAAGTTCATCTTACAACACGTAAGATCCAAGTTCCATGTTAAGCAACTTCAAGGACGAAGACAATGTGAAAATTATTGAAGCATTGTAGCTTCAAGTGACTATACTCTTGAACTATGATTGTAGGTGAAAACAATGAAATTTGGTGTATTATTTTCAATCAAGGTGGAGATTGTTAAGGTTGGCTGAAAATATGCATGCTGAAGAAGTCTCACATCGCTTAGTTTTGTAAAGGATCAATGAATCCTAGGTATATAAAGGTTTTAAGTTCCTCATTACAAAATACATCAGTCAAAAGCATTTTTAGCTTGTATTCGACTTATTTTTTCTCTTATGTTGTTGTGTTAGAGTATTGTGAGATCTAGTTAAATATTTGCTTTGAGAGATATGAGTGTACTGAGGGGCCTAGGTGGTTAAGGGTAAATTATGTGTTACAACAATTTTCACATATTATAATTCTTTGGTTGTCATTTTACAATTGTCGGGGTTTTTTTCTTCTAATTCTTGAGTTTTCGCGTTATGTACTTGCTTTGTGATTGTTCTTTTATTTTCTCTTTGTTGGTTTTTTCCCAACACATATATCCAAATCCTTAAGGTTTTGGGTGGAGATGCGGTGTCTCTCTCTCTTGTGGTCCTGGAGCATTGAACATCTATTTGTGTTCACGTCTTCCTCAAACTTCTCCAACAAGTGGTATCAAAGTCATAGTTTAACTTGGTGGAGAGCGTGAGCTAGATCTTGTGTTGGTTTCTATTATAAGAATGGTTAAATATATAACAGTCCCTGCAATGTTAGTGATATTCGCTTTAACCCTTGCAATGTTAGCGATATTCGCTTTAACCCTTGTACAAGATTTTTTTAAAATCCACCTCATAAAATTCAGAATTCCAATCAGTTAGATCCCTGAAGGCATTATTCTCAATTATTTTGAAACGCATAAAAATTCCAAATTACACACTTTTTAAACTTTATTAATTATTTAAAAATAGTGTACACGGTACACAATACTAATTAAATTGCATACAATTGAAAAATAGTACTAATCAATGTTACATTAAAAAGGATGCATATAGTTCGTTCAAATTAATTTCTTGGCATTCTTCAATCTCTCCTAAATAGCCACTTACAAATTGCTCAAAAAGATGATAGCAATGAACACAATATAAACAGCATCAACTGGATTATACCAACTACACTTCTTGATGTATTTGCCTTTATCTGCAAAAAGTACCAATAGATATAGTTCATATATTGAAGGGAAAAAACTCTACAGATCAATTGATAGATAAGTATAATATGATAAATACCTGAAGAGGGAGATGAAGCAGTGTTTTGTGCAAACGGAGGAGGAGCTGTGAATGGCGGCACAGGTGACGATGGCGGTGATGGCGACGGCGACGGTGATGGTGATGGTGAGGTTGAATCTGGTGTAGTAGTTTGGTAGAAGGGTGAATTGATTTCATATCTCAAATAACAACTAGGTCTAACAATTCTAGCACCTATTCTATTGTTACAACAATTTGGAACTTCTTTGATAGATTGAACCAAACAATCATCACAAGATGTTTTAGACAAATCAGGTGTGCATTGAACAAGACCATATAATGTTTCATTATTATTCACACCAAACTTATCACTCCCAACCGCATATTTAAGGTTACTGTCCCCTGATGAAGCTTTGTTTCTCAAACCATCCAACAAATTTTTCACCTTTTTATCAAACTCATCTTCATTTGTTGCGTTTTTCGAATTCCATGCAAAATAAGCAGGTCCAGTTTCTTCGAGACCAAATATAGATCGATCCGAATAACGTAGCATGCATTTTTCGTCCTCGTACCAACCAATTGCTTCTTTTTGATTTGGACAAAGCTGTGTGAGATTGTTGCTTGAGCCTTTGAGGCAAGTAAAACAATCGGTTTGGTTTATAACATCGCCTCTGCAGAGACCGATCGCGTTTACTTTGTTTGTGTTTTGGCCGTTTGAGAAATTGTAGAAACCGTAGTTGATTTGTGTGTTTGAAGTGAGAGTGGTTAAAAGTATTTTAAGGTTTGTGTGGTAGATGCTGTTGTCTGTGTAGTTAGCGTTGTTGTTGTTGTTGAAATTACAGAAGTAGTGGAAGTTTTGTGTGTTGTTGTCAGCGTTGGCTAGTTTTGATGATGAGAAAATGATAATTAGGAGAAAGATAAAATAATGAAAGGAAAGAATAGCCATATTGGTTGTGTTTTGGATATAAATTATGAGCTTCTATATATATGTAATTGTTTAATTCATAGTTTCATATTACTAGTTTGTCTCATAGTATGAGTAAATATTATATATGTCAATTCAATATTTATTTAGTTTTATAAGGCGAAAGTCGTTTTTCTAAATTATAAAAGGGTGACATTTGATTGATAGAGGTGTGTGAATTTAGTCAAGAAGTTTAATGAAGGATTGTCTTATTTTTCAATTATATGATTTTTCAGTTTTGACGGATTCACGGGTGTCAAATAATTTAGCAGGTATAACAATAAGATTAAATTGTCGATTTCTCTAACTCTCGGTTCGATCGGTCGATTCAAACTAATTTATAAAACATTGATCAAATCATTAAATACAACAAAAATCTGATACACTGGTCCAATAATGGAGTTTATTTTCTAAATTGTAATAAATATTTTATATAATTAATTTATTAAATCAACTTAGGTGATAGTCGAATAGGATATCAAACTAGGACATAGAGATTTAAGTTAGAGATGTCTTATTTATTTATTTTTAAGTGGTGAAATTCTAATCACTAGTTTATTAAATAAAGACAGTTCTATTATTTTTATTTTCGTTATTATAATTTTTTTTAAATGGTAAGAACTGGCGATTTGTACTATTTTGTTAAGAATATATATTAGATTGTCTTTAAATTCTATCTGTTTTATTAAATAATTTTTAGACTATTTTTTTTGTTTATCGTGATTGAGATGTAATAAAATAAAATAAAAAACTAAAAGAAGACTTAATGAAATAATTCACGACCTACATTTTTATATTAACATTAGTCCTAATAAAATTCTTGACGACATATTTAAATCATAAAACTGATATTAACTATGTCACATTATATATTAATTTAAATATCTGACAACATGAATTGAAACAAAATTAAACCAAAAAAACTATATGTTTATTCAAAAAAATATTAAAATGATTTTTGTTGGATTTTTATTCAAGAGTTGCTATCACTACTAATAGGGTAGACAGTGACTTGCGAATACCCCAACTAATTACATAGTTTTGTGGGTGGAGCACGTCAAAATTGACCCACTCAAATTTCTTTTGAAAAA
The DNA here is from genome assembly GCA_021764765.1 of Vicia sativa. NCBI lineage: Eukaryota > Viridiplantae > Streptophyta > Magnoliopsida > Fabales > Fabaceae > Vicia > Vicia sativa. The sequence goes on along the minus strand of CM038795.1, from coordinate 204,700,257 downwards.
TTTATGATTTTCAATACAATATGTTTATTTTCAAATAAGAATTAAAAAGAAAAACATTTTTAAGTTGTATACGGTTCTTAAGAAAAAAAATAGTTATTGTTGATATTAAAATATGTATTAAGATTTAATCGTCTCGGAGAGATGTAGACAAATGAAAGGCTGACTTGGTTGAGATGCTATGTCATGTTTATTCTGGAACATTTTGATTTCATCACAAGTTCGGTTGAAAAATAAGTGCGTTTTGATTTCATCACAAGTCTGGTTGCTCGTATTTTGGTGACGACAAAGTACATTATGATCTTGAACGGGATAAACGATAATTACTTTTCCGTTTTAAAATGATTGTCATTTAAGATTTTTCACACATATTAGATAATATAATTATATTATCATAAAATATTATATTTTTATAAAATTAACGTAGAGATTAAAAAGTAAATTATACAATTGAAAAAATAATAATTATTACTATATTGAAAAGTGAAAATAACAATCATTTTGAAACAATATTTATTTGCTAAAACGACAATCATTTTTGAACGGTGGAAGTACGATTTGGTTTGACTCGGTTTTACAATTTTATATTGGGTCGGTTTGATTTTGTACACTCCTACCTAACCATGGAACAACATCTTTTCAATTAAGAGTACCTGACCACAGAGTTAAAGATCCATCCCGACCATGAGAGTTCAACCACAAAGTAACATTTTGTCCAATCAAGAGAGCCCGACCACGGAGTAAATTTTATCCTGCCAAGAGAGCAACATGAGCTCAGAACGCCTTTAAATAGGTTATCTGCATACAAAGTATTTATCAACATATCCAAACAGGTTGCCTACGAATATATGATCTCGTCCCTCAATTGTTGCCTACGAATAAGTGAAGATCGTCTCTTCGAATTGATAAGGTATCCCTGCAATGTTGCCTTCAATGACCATAAGACGACCCTACGATTGTCCCTTCACATCCAACGAATTAAGTTACCTACCAACTAATGGTATGGATAGCCTTATCCTAAAGGAGAAGGAAAATAACAAGAACGACCCTTTCTGAGTAGGTAATAAGACTCTAACTGTTTGCTCAACTCAATCAACAAATAATTTTCACACCTCACACTATTTTCAAAAACTATTTTCTAAACAAACACTTTGTATACATTCCAGCAAGAATCATTACAAAGTTAAACATTTTCCAAACAAAATATTTACGAACACTTCGTATACATTCCAACGAGAATCATTACGAAGTCAAAGCAAAATATTTTTTCAAATACTTTTCAAAATACGTTTCAAATCACAAACACAGAAAGCAAATATTCAAAAGTGAGCTAAGCAATCAAGAGCCCGTAGATAACTACGGATGGAAAGGGTGCTAATACCTTCCATTTTCATAATTACCTCCCTAACTCACTATCTAACAAAGGTCTTTTCCTGTTCTTTTCACCTTCCCTTTATTGGATAAAAGAAAAGTCGGTGGCGACTCTTTCTATCCGCAAGATTTGCGATAAAACGCAAAAAAAAAACAAGTCAATTCTCCCACCGTGTTACACTAGGTTTTGTTCCCCATTTCACTCTTCATCATACCAACAGAATATTTCTAGGTTTCTTCATCTCTTCGGCATTCGTCCCGTTGCAAGTGTTCATTGTCTCAATCATGGCTGGAAGCTAATGATCATGGATGTTGTTTTCAATAGTCTTTGAGTTAATGCTTTTATAATGAATGTCTTTTAGATTTCACATGGATCAATAGCGATAACGTATTGAGCGTTGATACACACTAAATGGACGGTAAAGATTTGTTTAAAGACGGTGAAGAAACTCAATAAATACGCTTATATTTCCCCGCAATTTTCACTAAAAAAAGGTAAAATGTGTTTCTTTTTAAATAAAATATACAGTAAAATACCAACTTCACATACCTCTTAATTTCTTATTTTAAAATACATATGTCATTGTTGTTTACACAGAATATTAAATTACATTATTTACAAATATTATTTTTTATTTATAAAAATATAAAAGTTTCTTATGTTGGAGAACAACAAATCCGATTCATCATCGTCGTTTTATTCTTGGAGAACAACAAATCTTTATTATTATCTAGATTTTGTTATATACCTTTTAGACGCTTTCATTTCAAGTTCATTGGTTTTGCATGCATCCAACTTCTGATATAGAGTTAGATACATAACATAAAAGTTATATACATGATATAAAGTTAAAAGATAAGTTATTATGCAAGAACACAAATCTTGAGAAAAAAATTATGCATTTCCAATCCATCCTAAATATATGTTCCAAGATTTCATTATCAATGCTTTTATGACAAATGCTTTCACAAGAAATCGAACTAGATATAGAGTGAGTTTCTTGCAGACTGGTGTGTTGGCAATATCTTGAGTGTTATTACTTAATGAACGCAGAGTATAGATTCGTTGTTGTAGTTGAGTAACCAAGTCCTTCGGGTCTTTTTAAAACTGAGGGAAAATATTATTTTTTAATTAAAAACTTAAATAAAATAAGGATTTTCCCTCAGTTTTATCAAAATAACTGAGGTGATATATTACTTGCAAAAAAAGACGAATGATAAAAAATTAACAGTGACGTGTCTTGTTTCCTTTTCAAGTTTTTATCATTTACCATTTACAGTATTTTAAGAATAAATTTCTCAATATTGTCAACTGAGGAAAGCAATAAATTATAGAGTGTTTTCTTTGATTGACAATATATGATGGTTACTCAAAAATACGACAATAACATCAACACCATTATGTGAGATAGATTGCAAGAGAAAAATGTTTTGTTCAAGGTTATTGTTAGAAGCAGTGTTTTAAAAATCGGATCGGCCGGTCAGACTAGTTAAACTGGGAATCGGCCAAGTAACCGGTTTGGTTCAATAATTGAATCGGGGATGTCGTTGAACCGGCAATAACCGGTGAAAAACGGAAAAACCGACGGTTTTCCAAAACCGGTGGTTCAATTGCATTTTTTTATTCTTTTTTATTCTTTTTTATTTTTTATTTTTTTAACTCAAAATTTTTTAATTTTATAAAAATATATAGTTTAATTTTTTTTATACATTTTGATTATTTTATTAAAATATTATATTAAAATAAAAAATAAAATTAATTAATTATATTGCTGATAGAGAAAATGTTATTGACGTGGTTGATTTTGTTGCAGATAATTTTGATATTAAAGAAGAATATCTCAATATTGAAATAATCTTTACTCCTTAAAACTAAATAATAGACAATAAAAATATTTTTGTTATAAATTATTCAATTATACTATGTGAAGCAACTCATTTTTCAAAAATCATTTAATTTTCAAAAACAGTGAAATCACCACCTAATTTTATTTGTTCTAAAAAAAACGGGAAAATATAGATAAAACCCACGAGAGATAAGGATAAAACGGTCTATAAAATTAAGAGTTGTAGGTTCGGGAGTTGGTTATGCAAGGGGAAGGTATTAGCACCCCTCACATCCATCGTACTCGATTGTACCCATTTAGTTCAAAAAGTGTGTTTGTGTATTAGTGTGAAATTTTACGATCTTCTAAGGTTTAAAAGGATAAAGAGAGAGAGAAGAAAATGTTTTTATTATTTTTGATCAAAATAAAGAGAGAGAGAAGAAAATGTTTTTATTATTTTTGCTCGTCTTTGATCGTAAGACTTAGTGCCTACGTACTCCCTCGTGCAATGGGAAAATCAGAGCGCCGTAGTTCGGCTAAAAAATGATTGTTTGTTGATTGATTTTAAATGAAAAGACAAGTCGTCATTTTTAAAGGAGAAGACTCATCTAACGCCCACAATGTGTGATAAAGAATAAAGGACTACGCACCAACATGAGGGAGGGTATGAGAACGCCTCTAGTACTCAAGTGGAGAAGTCGGAAACCTTGGGAATAGAGGAAAGAACATCTCAATTATAAATGAATAATGTCTAATCTTGAAAAGGGTTTAAAGGTAAAAGGTGCTTGAACGCACAAAAGAAGTTTGAATGAGTTGAGATTGATTTTAAGTTCGATGACAAGTATCGAAACATTAGGCTATCATCTAACGATTCGAATACTAGAAATTGGCGAGTGAGCTAAACCAATCATCTCTCATCCCAAAAATTTATTAAGAAATTGGTGTTTTGAGTGACATAAAATATTTAAATTATTGGGCTATCATCCAACAATCTAAAGACTTTAAATTCGATTAAATCGTCGGGCTATCATCCAACAATTTAAACAAATGTCACTCAACTATTTTAATGCGGATAGAAGTATTTAGTCTATTGGGCTATCATCCAACAACCTAAAGACTTCCAATTCAATTAAATCGTCGGACTATCATCCAACAATTTAAACGAATACCGCTCAAGCTTTTTTTTGACATGGATAGAAATTTTATCTTATTGGGCTATCATCCAACAATCTAAAGACTTCAAATTTGTTTAAAACATTAGGCTACCATCTAATGATTTAAACATATTTCATCCAAGTTTATTATGAAAAAACATTTTGAAAACATCTCGACGTTGGATCGAGGTTTGAGAAGAAGACTCGACGTTGGATCGAGTTTTATCGAAAGTGTTTTAAATGCTTGATGAATGGAGAAAGAATCAGGTTATGACCAATCAAGCCAAAAGACTTGATCAATCTCGAGAGAATAGCCAAGCCTATTCCCTACCATTGAACCCTTATGGAGATGAGAAGAGGATCGAAATAATTGCAAATAACAAATAAAATCGACAAAGCTCATACAAGGTGGCCAACCAAAGTATAAAACAATTAAATTACATGTGTACTAGCAAAGTGGGCTAGTCTACTAAGACAACCAATTGGGACAATTGATCGAAATAGGCTCATTGTAAGAAGGCCCGTGATCAAGCGTACATGTGTCCATGTGCGGTCATCGCGACGCTTCGTAGCTTTGTCGACTTACGGGTTTAAAATGATTCACACTTATTAGTTTAAAAATGATTTTTTTTTGTTTTGGGTAAGTGACAGTTAAAATAATTAATAAAGTAAAGACAGTTAAATATTTATTACAAGTTTTTGGGAGAGGGATACATTTTTACGAATGAGGATTTAAACGGTAAAGTAAAATAGAAAGCGGTAAATTATTTACAACGCAACAAGGAGATAGAGATACATTTTTTCTGAATGGGGATGACGAAAATAAATTACAAATCTATGTAAAAATGTACAAGTGAAATAATCATTTAATCAATTAATTTTTATTAATTAAAATTAATATTAAAATAAAAATAATTTATTGAATGTTAAAAATAAAATAGAAAAGAGGAGTGTGAATTAATTATGCGTGTTGCAAGTAAAAGTGGATTAAAACCCATTCATTCTAAAACTCTAATTAATAAAAAAAAATGATTGTTATTATTATAAAAAAAAAATAAAGAAAATATATTTAGAAAAAATGAAAAGGCGTCACGTTCCGGTGCCCTTAATTTCTCATATTTGTTTTATTATTTTATTATTTTATTATTTTATTATATATAAAAAAATGATTTTTATTTAAGAAAAGAAAGACCAATTACAAACCATTAAGTTTTATACCAATTAAAGAAAAAAACAACTAAATGTGTGGAGGAAGAAGAAAAAAAATGGATGTATCATCTCCTCATGTGCTCATTTGAAACTTGTATATTACTATTATTTTAAATAAATGAAGTATATGAATGTTGGGAAAAAAAAGAGAGAGACTATTTGACCAAACAAAATAATAAATATTTGACATTTAATGTAAATAGAAAAGGAATTAAATGATTAAAAAAAATAGAAGAGTATAACATGAGCTAAATAAAATCACTTGGTTGGACTTCAACAACAAAGTCTCAATTCAAACTATCACGGATTCATTCAATCGGTTCCGAAACAACAAACAACAATAACAATTCTCATATAACAATCATCTCAGAAAAGTGCAAAAAATGGTAGAAGGAATGGTTACCTGTCGGAGTCTCAAAAGAGGTGAGTTCCAAGTATTTTCTACTTCTGAAACTGTTGCGTTGTTGATGCTGCCAAGTTGTTGCTTCTTTTACTGTATTGCTATATTGAAAGTTGCTATCATTATTGAATTTGAAACGTGATTATAGTGATGAGAGGAATGGTGGTTTCCAAAATGAAGAAACAAAGTGAGTGGAAGAAGGTTGAAGAGAATGAAGGTTAGTGTATGAAGATCAAGAGGAAAAATTATTTTATAGATCCGCCTCCTTTCACGTTGCCCCTCTTGCCAATCATAACAGACATATATATAACATAAATTAGGTTTTAAGTTATTTTTTAAAATGCCAAAAATGCCCTTCATAATTAAATTGGCCACAAAAATGGGTCATTTAAAAAATAACAAATTTAATACTACCTCCGTTCCTATATATAAGAGACAATTCAATTTTTAGATTCATTGAATAATCAATGTACCTAGTCTATAAATTGACCAAATACATTGATTATTCAATGAATTCAAAAAATGAATTGTCTCTTATATATAGGAACAGAGGTAGTAGTATTTTTGTTTGGATTTTTAGAGATAAAAATTAGACACCTAAAATTGTTTAAAATGGTAAAAGTTCGGACAATAAATTATCCAAAAAATAAAATGAGCTCATTAAAATAAACTACGGGTCTTGTAAATTAAAGAAAAACTATGGAAATAGTTAAAATCGAAATAAAATGATAATAAAGAATACCCGATTGTAAAATACTTACAGTTAAAAACGAGACTTCGAAATGTACCGAAAAATTAGGGAAAGCACATTTTTATGATTTACGTGATACGTAAATTTATAAAACAGTGAGTAAAAGATGAAAACTTGAAATATTTTCCCCGCTAATTTTTGCACAGTGTCGAATCGCTTTTAACAGTCTGTTTATAAAATCAAAATATCGATATCATCGACATATAAATAATTTAAAACGATGAAATAATCAGGCAGAAAGATTAAAATGAATGAAGTGGAATAACGAATATTTTTACAATTATAAAACGATACAAAAATCGATTTAAACTGACTTTTGATCAATTTAAATACGACGAAATGATGCATATGCAATGAATGAATGACTGTTTTTTTTAATATAAATACTATGCAAGTAAAATATAGTAGGGTAAAATTTGGGGTGCAACACTATGTTGCAATTATACTTTATAATTTTATATTATTTTATTATATATGATACTTATATTTAAAATTTAAATTTAAATTATCAAATTATAAATTTATTTATGATATGATATTTTCAAAATGTTTAAAATTTAAATTTAAATTATTAAATTGTGAGTTTATTTATGATATGATATTTTAAAAAAAAGTAGTTCTAGTTATATTTTGTAGAGATTGAGTCATCCGGTTCGACAAATTTTATACCTGTATAGTTTTGTTATAAAGACCGGTCTATTCAAACGAGTTATTCGGTTTAATTCAGTTTGTCATGCGGTTCGACCAGTGATCCAGTGGTTCGACCAATAAATCAGAGACCCAGTACCTTCACCGGTTTGATCTCCGATCCAATTTTTAAAACACTTGTTAGAAGAACAACATACAACACAAAACTTTGAAGATTTTTCCTGTAACTCTTGTACCATAGCTAACTTCCATTGTTTAATATTTAAAACTTCACTATAGTTGATTGGTTAAACGCCTTCAAGTAAAGAAAAATGAACTAATTCTCTATCTGGTGTGACTTCATCATCACCAACCACATCAATGGCTTGTTAATTGCACCATTAGAACTCTAATCCCAGACAAAAATTTCATCAACCACAATGTCTCAACTTAACATAATCTTCTCATTAACTTGATTGAATAGCTTACATGCATCAGTTTTATGATGTTCTACAAGAATCATAGGTTCACTCTTGTCATCAAGCTTCCCTCTTCTTGCTTCAAGAATATGCTTGTAACACATAGAGCCAAACACCTTCAAATAACCCACTGATGGTCGTTTTCCACTCCACACTTCTTCGAGAACCTTGTTCTTCAATTTCTTGGTAGGTCACCTGTTCAAAATATAAACTACAATCAAGTAGCTTCTCCCCATAAGGATTTTGACGAATTATTTTGCTTCAGCATAGATCTCGCCATATCCAATATGGTTTTGTTTCTTCTTTCATCAATTCCATTATGTTGCAGCGTATAAGGATACGTTACCTAATGACGACACTATGTTCTACATATAAATCTTTAAACATCTTGGATGTAAATTCGCACAACGTTGATCTTTTTCTCACTCTTGATTTCGACAAGTATTTGGCATATCTTAAATATTTCAAATACTTCATCCTTTCTCTTGATCACATAGATCCACAACTTTTGACTAAACTCACTGAAAAACGAAACAAAATATATGTTTACACCAATGGTATGTTCTTAGAATGGGCCACGTACATCTAAATGTACCACTTCGAGTATGCAAGATGATCTCATTGGCATAGTCGAAACAAAAGAATGTCTGGATTACTTTCAGACTAAACAACTGTCACAAACCTCAAATGCCACAACCATTTATCCTTGTGTTCAACAACTATTTCAAACATTGAACTTCCGTCGAATTGATCATAGTCTTAAACATCATGTTCTTCGATAGAGGAAATTTCATGGCCAAATTTTTCTGGGTGTCGAACAATTTTAAAAACTCCATCTTTCATGATAACTGAGAAACCTTTTTCGACTAGTTGTCTAACACTTAGTAGGTTAAACTTTATTCTAGGTACACAAAGTACATATTTGATCATATCTTTCCCTTAATTACCCATTTACATAACTATGTTTCCAGTACCTTTTGCTTGCAATGAACTATTATCATTAAGTTTTACCGTTGTCTTCTTTGACTCGTCGCAATCTGCCAATGACACATGTTGACCAGTAATGTGATTTGAGTAGCCTGGGTCGAGGAAACAGATCTTGGACTCAACATGGTTATTTGCTACCACAACCGTAATCACCATACCTTCATAATCATATGAGTCCTAGCGTGCAAGGTTTTCTCTTTCGTCATTTCCTATCGATCCCTTGTCTTTCGTGTACCAACAATTCTTGGCAAAGTAGAACAAGATTTGATTATGCTATTATGTCTCTAAGATTTGATGATAACAAAGAGTATGTTTAAGTGAACAATTTTTATTCTCTAATGTTTGTTGTATTTTTAAGAATAGACAAACAAGTTCTGCTTCTGATGAATGGCGTAGTCAAGATTTTAGAAGAGAAAATGCTCCGCTTTTAAGCTATATAGGTTCTGATGAACAAGTAACGAGGAAAGCTTCAGAAGGCTCTGAAGCTCAGCTACTCTAATACGTTACTATGAAGAAACCAGTCTGAAGATCTCAAGAAAGAAGTTCTGAGTGAACATAGTCCAAGATGCTAAAGACTCAAGTTTCAGAAGACAAAGGATTCTGAAGATCAAGTGCCGAAGACTCCGAGGACTTGAAGTTCTTCTGAACTTAGTTGTGATACAAGGTTCTAAGACCAAGTGTTGAAAGACTCTGAAGACGTGGTTTTGAAGACTTTGAAGACTTGAAGCTCTTTCAACCTTAGATATGATACAAAGGTTTTTCAAAACCAAGTGCTAAGGACTCTAAATAGGAAGATCTAAAGACTCTAAAGGCTTGAAGTTTTGACTAAACAGAAGTTATGTTCTCTCCTCTTACTCATGTTCGCAGAAGCCTCTAAAGTACATAAGGTTAGAAGATAACGTTAATGTGGTACAATAGTACATGGTACAAACAAATGCCTCATTCCACAACCATGAAAGGACGAACGTTGTGTACGATCTTGTCCCCCATGTTCTCTCAAGCCGCCACAAATTTGATATTTCCAAATGTACCCCTCAACGGTTACATACCATGCATGGCTCTATATAAAGGCTTGAAGAAACAGCTGCTAATTCACTGAAAAATACTCTACGCTCAAACACTATTATTTTTTTTGTAAAAAACTGTAAAGGTGGATTAACAACTCGTTGGAGAGAGGAAAATCACCTGTAAAGGTGGACTAGAGTAGCTTGAAGTTTTCAAGTGAACTAGTATAAAAATATTGTGTTCTTATCTTGCTTTCTAATTCCTTCAAGTCTTATCAAAATCAAAACAAACTTCAAAGGGGATTGTTGTTTAAAAGAAAAGTTTTCAAAGGATAAAACCCAATTCAAACCCCCATTTCTTGTGTTTTTCGCACCTTCAGAAGTGATCCCATTTTTTACAATCGTAGAACTGCACACCTTTTTTATCTTCTTTCTCCTTTTGATAGTTCCTCATCTTCTTTTCAAGGATTCAAAAGCTCTATCATCAACCTGATGCTTATGGGGATTCGACCAAGACTTGTTGCCCTGAGTCTTGTCGAACTTGCCTATGAATTTGTTGGAACCATCATTCTTTTTCTATGACTGAGCATGAAAAGTTTGTATCGAATCTTTAACTCATTTCCTTTCGACAATCCTAATCCCTTACGCTTCCAAAGAACCAACTAAATCTTCCAGTTTTAGGGTTTCAAGCTGATTGGATTCTTAAATGCTATGATAAGATGATCAAAGTGAGAGGTCAACGTAACATTACTTTCTCAATTATCATCTTATCAGTTAGGGTTTCACCACAACCCTTCATGAGATGGACGGGTTTCTGAACCTTTGACACATACTCTGCAATCTTTTCGCCTTTTCCCATAGACAAAAGTTCATATTGTCGACGCAAGGTCTGCAACTTGACAACCTTGAATTTCTCACCTGCCTCTTCGTACTTGACAATAATGTCGCATGCCTCCTTTGCCAATTCGGCATGAGAGATCTTGTCGAAGTTCATTGCATCGACCGCTGTCTGAATGCAATATGCATCCTCACACTCCCTCGAACCCAATTCTTGTCAATTGCATCTACAATTAGCGCAGAAATGTCGTTGGTAGTCATATCTAGGGTTTCATGAAAGCCAAACAGAGATTGCATATGTTTTCTCCATCGAACCCAATTCTTGTCGTCTAGAGTTGGAACAGAATTTAGAATGTCAATGTTACCATTCATCTTCACATCGATTGATTGCATACAACCCATGATCTCGGAGTTACGATATCCGACGTGTGATTCTTGAAAACACGATTAAGAGTCTTACCGAAGTTATGTACTAATTTCTTAGTGTGTGAGGTACTTTTAGTGAGGAGAGAAAGAGATAATAAAAGAAATAAAGATTATACTATTCACTTGAATTAGTACAAATAATGATATAAATTACTCTATTTATATACAATTAACTTGTACATTGAACAAACTAACAAATCCTAATTAGACTTGAGCTTGAATTACACAACTTGAATTATATCTAATAGTATATCTAATATTTTATTATATATAATATTTCAAAAGAATTAAGATTTTATAACTTCACTTGCTTGCTCTTTTCCATAGCAAATAGCAAGAAAAAGTTAACAGTATTGTTGAAAGGATCGTCAATACAATAACTATGATCGTTCATAACTTTTTATTTTCATTTTCTACATCAATCATAAAAACATTCTTCATCTAAGAATTGAGCTTAGGTACAATCCTGAGGCACAACCTACCCCTTAAAAATTTGGGGGTAATTTATCTTTAATGTCTTATATTAATGAAATTTTGTGACATAAAATACATTTTTAAAAATTATATATTAACCTAAAACCTTAAGACATTGAATCTATGCTTCTTTTCACTTCAAAATTGTTCATCATTTTCTTTTTCATCTAATATGAGATCATTACTCACACTTGACATACTAACATCTTATTACTAAAAAATAAAGTCATAAATATATATTTCTGACTTAATTTTAATTCTTTAAGGTTTTAGGTTAGTATGTGATTTTAAAAATGTATTTTATGTCACAATTTTATTGATGTAATTCGTTAGGGGGTAAATTATCCCTTATTTTTCAAGGTGTAGACAATAATTTAACTCCTAATTATTAGTCTTTTGAATTCTATTACTTGACTTGAGCCATGCAAGGAATATTAATTGAATTAAACTTTACCTTTAGTTGTTGTAGGAGGATTAACATGCCCTAACTCCTCCAGTTCATTAACATTCTTGTAGAATTGGGACAATCGTTTAATCCAAGCATCATATAGCAAATTGGAAATAGAATTTTCTCCTCTGGACTTGCCAAACTGTTCCAAGGAATTTCGTGTTGGAAAATGTTTTGCAAGCAAGAGCCATAATCCCCATCAAACAAATCTGGTATATATTGAGCAAGAGTGTGAATGGTTTGACGATCGATCAATTTTACCGATCTTCTGTCTGTAAATTTGTCACTTCAGATAAAATATCTACTAGTTTCCAATTGGTCCAGACTTTATAATTTTTTTGGCTCGGCCATCACATGTCATATAACCAACTAAGATTATTTAAGTACATTACAAAAAAGGCAAAAAAAAAAAAAAAAACATAACAATTACAAACCAAGAAACATTCCCAAATCATTCCAACAATAAAACAAGTCCAACATTTCATATACTGTATTTTGCAGTATAGAACTTTGTGACTTCTTCAGCATCCTATACGTTATTTATACAAATGACATAGCATAATGTTCTCAGTCTTTGAACATTCTTCAAACAAAGTACAAATCTAGTAGATACACAAACTACTTATTGACAAGGAAACCTAAATATGTTCTTAATTCATATATACCACATCTTGGCTGAGAATATTATGAATATACTCTATACAATCAGAATCTAACGAGGATACGGCTCTGTAATCGAAACCTTATTTACAGATTCTTGAACTGAGTTATGCTCCGATGATTGCACCATTAAATCTTGAAAGTCTTCAGCTCCACTACCTATGTAAAATGCAGGTTCTGAAGGTCTTGATAGACTGAGAGAATGGTTGTTAAGCATTAATGCAACAGAAGCCATAGTTGGTCTGCTATTTGCATTTTCTTGAACACAAAGTAACCCAATGTGGATGCATCTCAATACTTCATTTACTGAATCAATATTTATTGTAGGATCTATAATATTTGTTGGCGACCCGTCTCGCCAGTTTCTCCATACCTACCAGAATTTTTTTCAAATGAAAAATGTACTATAAGTTAGAATTCACTCCTAGAGTAATGTAATCTTATGTAACACATAATCTTCTAATTTCATGCTTAGCTTGACAAGGAAGCTATGATGGGAATAAATGAAAAGATTGCTTACAAAGCTTAGAAGATACTCATTAGTATCCCCACGACGAATGCCACTATTTTTGTGGCCACTTATAATCTCAAGAATCAATACGCCAAAACTGAATATATCTGACTTCACTGAAAACTGTCCATGCATTGCATATTCAGGTGACATATATCCACTACAAACAATACAAAGAATTATTCCGATCAAACAAAATATTTCACAGTCTTGCATCTTCGGTTAATGATATTGAAACAATCAATACTTCTTTTAAATGTATACTTACTAGGTTCCCACAATTCTATTTGTATTCTCTTGAGTTTGGTCCACTGCAAAAAGTCTAGCCATACCAAAATCTGCAATCTTTGGATTCATCTCTTCATCTAAGAGAATATTGCTTGCTTTAAGATCACGATGGATAATGCGTAGACGAGAATCCTCGTGCAGGTAAAGAATTCCTCGAGCAATACCTGCAATGATTTTATACCTCCCTTCCCAATTTAAACTCGCTCTCTTGGTTTCATCTGTATAGAAACATACAAAAGAGATATGAATCTCAAAACCATGTATTTAAGCTTTGTCTTTAATCATAACCAAAGAAATAAAAACAAGCCTACCAAAAATGAAGTAATCAAGACTCTTATTATGAACATATTCATATACAAGTAGTCTTTCTCTTCCTTCTATACAGAAACCGAGTAGTCTGACTAAATTTCGGTGGTGAAGCTTAGCCACTAAAACAACTTCATTCTTAAATTCTAAATCTCCTTGGCCAGAATCTTTTGACAACCTTTTGACACCAATCTCTTGTCCATTGGGGAGTGTACCCTGAAAACATATACAGGTCACAAATAGTAAGTTGTCAACAAATGTCTAAGCATTAATTGATATTCAATAGTGTTGTTATCTTACTCTATAAACAGTTCCAAATCCACCTTGTCCAAGTTTATTATCATCAGAAAAGTCATCTGTTGCATCTCTTATTGTATCTAACTTGAATTGCAATGACTCAGAAATTTCAATTTCATCATCTTCATCTTCTTCTTGAACTACACACAAGAACATGTCAAATTATAAAAGTTTTCATGTGATATGTAACAAACATTTACAATTAGATTCGTTGAGTAATGATAAATGAATACTTCGACTTACTTCTAAATCTTTTACTTCGCTTCCTTGCTCTTATATAGATGAAGACTAAAATGAGCACCACAATAGCAACAACTGATACTACTATGGCAATGATTGTGGTAGTTTTGCTTTTTCCTGCACAAACCAAACATGAGGCATTGCATTGCATCCAATAGAATGATTCAACTTTCAGATAATGTTATTATTTTCTATTTGCTATTTGACAATAACTGTAGTCTTTTCTTTGGTTTTGAAGTTTTCATATTATAAAATTTTGTTTTTGTTAAGGTTATATTATCTATTTGTTCTAGACTTGTAGTAATCCGTTGAAAAAATGGAAAAGTAATGGTAGTGTTTTATTAACAAGTGACGTTGAAAAAAATAGTATAAGCATCATAATTTGATTGTAAAACATCACCGACAAATGTATGTATTGTGGCTAAGTTTTGTCGTTATCGTATTAGTTACTAGTAGACGTCAACAATTAAATATCAATTCATACTAGTTCATGTACATGTTTAATCATCGCTTCCCGGATTTTGTTACGTTTGATTTATAGGTTGTATTAAATTTGGTTTATCATGTTTGTTTTATTATTTGTAAGTAAATATCAATTCTACGATCTTATTAATTCTCTCAGTGTTATAATTGATGATTTTATTATTTGTAACAATGCGTAGTTGGAAGAGACAAAAAGTGACGAAACATCACTACCCGCACATGTGCTGTGGAAGGAAGCTCGTGTTGGGAAAGATCGAGTTGTTACTCCCGATCTGCAACATGTTTATGATGAGTGTGTAAGTATAACATTGTGTTTTTATTTAAATTATATTAAATGTTTATTAATATATAATTAACATTGTGTAAGTATAACATTGTGTTTTTATTTAAATTATATTAAATGAATTACAGGAGACTATATCGCAATCTGTATCCACAGGTGATGACCAGGATATCTCAGTCGAGCACTATGTGTTGTTGAGTATCCGGGACGGGTGAGGGGTAAAAGTCATGGTGTGACTCCTACCTCTCTGTATAAGAATCTAAGAAGAAATAATCCTAACAATGCAGAAGTGATGCAAACATTGCAGGGTTTACAAGCACAAGTCTGTGAACTGCAGAAGGACAATGAGAGATATATGGCGGAAAGGAGCAGTTTACAGCTGAAAGAAACTAGTGACAAGGCTAGTATCAACTGTCAATAAAAATTTCCCGAGGTAATTAAGATGATAATCCATTAGAGAAAGTTTAATTGTAACGGTTATTATTGGTTATTATTAACGGTTATTATTGGTTTAGGGTATTTTATGTTGTCAGCTGTACCTATCGTCGCCCGACTTATCGGGTAGTTGGCAAGGGAAAAGTGCACAACACCTCGGGAGATTTAATTCACCATAGACCGCTCCCGGATGGCCACATGAAGGTATCGGTGGATGTTGTTTTAGATATGAATGCATTGCTAGCGGCACCTAACATTGTTGCGGAGACCACATTGCTGCGAGATGCAGTAGGATCTTTTGTGGCATGGCCATCAAACCTCATCTTCATAGATGATCAGGTATGTTGAAAACCATTATGAATCTTTAAGTATTCAACTGACAGTTCTGACCTCAATTTTTTACATGGTAATTTTAGACTCCTACAAAACACGCATCTAAGGATAAAGGGATTTTGCAGCGCGGCGAGTCTGTTGCATCGCAAAGAGAGGTACATTTAAAGTGTTAATTTTATTATCAGAATAAAAAAACTGCATAACTCTGTATCTTACATAAATCTATATGATTTTTATGTACCTTTTCAAGAGTCATAACAGGTGAGCTAGAAAGTTGGTAGGGTTCCACCTAAAAAAGGGTTTCTGTCCGTAAATTTGTGCCTAGATTTCGACAGTGTCTGGAAATTTTTAACAAGTTCATAATTCATGTAATAAGATTTAGTGTTATTACCGGTGGTGTTGGGCGGAGGAGACGGCGGCGGCTGTGGCGGTGATGCCCGAGGTTCATAAAAAAGATATGTTTCAAATCTCATGTGACAACTAGGCCTAACAACCCTTCCACCAATCTTACCTTTGCAACATCCTGGTATTTGTTGAAGATTCTCAACCAAACATGAATTGCAATCATTCTCAGACAAATCAGGTGTACACTGAACCAAACCATATATAACCTCGTACTTAGGACCATGTAAACTTCCAGCAGCATATTTCATCCTAGAATCACCTTTCACAGCTTTACTTGTTAAATTATCCAACAGAGCTGTAACAACTTCGTTAGACAAATTAACATCAACTGAATCATTCAAGTTATTTGAATAAAACATAGGAACATCTTCCATGACACCTAATATTAACCGGTCCGAGTAACGCAACATACATCTTTCGTCTTCGAACCAAAAAACTGCTTCTCTTTGATTTGGACAGATACTAGTGAGACTTGCTCTTGAGTCGCTGAGGCAACGGCGACAATCATTCTGCAAAAGATCACCTCGACAGAGTCCAATTGAATAGACTCTGTCGTTGTTTTTGCCGAATGAAAAATTGTAGAAACCGTAGTTGATGTCTGTGTTGGAAGTGAGAGTGGTTAAAAGTGTGTTGAGGTTTTTGTGATAGGTGCTATTGGTTGTGTAGTTAGCTTTGTTGTTGCTTTGATCACAAAAGTAGTGATACTTGTTTATTTCGTCGTATACAGCATTGGTTTGATATGTGAAAATCATGATTAGTAGAATTCTTAGAGTGCAAAGTAATGAAGGAGTAGACATATTGGAACAAAGAATTATGGTGATGGGAATGAAGATTGAAAACGTTGCAATATGAATAAGGTTCTATGTGGTGGGTGTATAAATAAAGAGATATCGACAGAATTCGAGTAGCCACTCAAATTAAATTGTATTTAATTAGATAGATCGTTACTATTAATGATTTATAAAAAGCAATAAAAACTCTAAACCAACCTGATAGATACTCAAGAGTATTACCAGTCAAAATGATTAGTATTTTCTTCAACCTATTCAAGTTCCTTCCTCGATGGCTGTAAGACAATGACTTCCGAAGACCCGAGGAGTAAACACTTTATTTGTTCTCTTGTCTTGTGCGAGGTACAGGTAAATATCGACTAGCTGGAATTTCTTTGAAATATTTATGATTTTCAAAAAATAAAAATGGAATTTTTCAAACTTTTTAAAATAGTTTCAAACATATTTTTGTCGTGAGTGATCCGAACGGGATTATTGAGTTGGATTTTGAAAATAAGTAACCTTGTGAACGTCTTAAATTGGTATGTCACTATTAGATGAGAATTCATGGATGGATGAAATGAGAAAGATGAATCTCGTGAAGAAGAAGAAATAATGCAAGATCTTCTTTTCATTGTGTTTAGTCGTACTGACCTTATATAATAACATAGGTTAATTACAATTTTCCTAACTAACTATCTTCACATCCTAACAACCTTCCTATAGTTAGTATAAGTAACTCTAACTCGAGATTATTCTAATACTCCTCCTCAGTCATTGGGAATGTAGAGTAGTGACTTTGAGTTTGAAACAAAATCCAGCAAACAAGGTTGCAGGGAGTGGATTAGTGAGCATTAGGGATGTTTAAAATTGAATCGACCTAATAGAAAATCGTTAATCAAATTCAATCAAATCAAAAATAGAAAGAAATCGCATTTGGTTCAAATTTGATTGGGTCATTTTTAACAGAACCACACATTTTGATTTGGTTTGTAGATTGTGTTTTGCAAACCAAACCAAAACGTAATAATTCAAACTTCACTTAACTCATTTTCAACCCAAACTCAAACCCATTTTGCCTTAATCATACGATTACAAACGATTTTCTCTTCCTCGCACTTATGCTATAGTTTCAGTCTTCTCTAATCTCTTTTAAAAGTATTGTGTCTTCTTCTCATTGCTATTGATTAAACCAACTTTCAGCTTTTGTATATCAAATAGAATTACTTTACGAAGGAGATCAATAGCAAAACTGAATGTACAATTTTATATATGAATCAATACTTAGCATCAAGGAGGTCTCAAAAATTGGTATAATCAAAAGCGATCATTTCTAGGAAGCTCCTAACCAAGGGAAAAACATCTAAGAGGAGCCTTATTATCAGAGGCAAGACTATTGATCATAGGGGTATATCACATGAAAATCCTATAGACTAGGGGAAATCGTCCTAAGATTCAATCAACTTGGGTCACATTTCAAAGAACCCATCAATCAGGGACATGTCTTTCAAAGGGTCTTTCTTTAATCAAGTTCATGTCACAATATGGTAGGGCTTAATTTCCCCTTTCGGTAACTTCTCAAGGCCCTGATGATCAGGGGCGAATTTCCAAGATTCAAATGTTGGTTGCAATTTATACCAAGCTCATCTTACAACGCGTAGGATCCAGGTTCCATGTTAAGCAACTTCAAGGACGGAGACAATGTGAAAATTATTGAAGCATTGTAGCTTCAAGTGACTATACTTTTGAACTATGATTGTAGGTTAAAACAATGAAATTTGGTGTATTATTTTCAATCAAGGTAGAGATTGTTAAGGTTAGCTGAAAATATGCATGTTGAAGAAGTCTCACATCGCTTAGTTTTGTAAAGGATCAATGAATCCTAGGTATATAAAGGTTTTAATTTCCTCATTTAAAAATACATCAGTCAAAAGCATTTTTAGCTTGTATTCGACTTATTTTTTCTCTTATGTTGTTGTGTTAGAGTATTATGAGATGTAGTTAAATATTTGCTTTGAGAGATATGAGTGTACTGAGGGGCCTACGGTGGTTAAGGGTAAATTATGCGTTACTACAATTTTCACATATTATAATTCTCTGATTGTCATTTTACAATTGTCAGGGGAGGTTTTCTTCTGATTCTTGAATTTTCGCGTTATGTACTTGTTTTGTGATTGTTCTTTTATTTTCTCTTTGTTGGTTTTTTCCCAACTCCTAGAGTACAAAACAAAACAAATAGGGTGAAAGCATGTTTCAGCCATGGTAGTTCATGAGAGAGCAACAATGGAAAACTATGATATGTTGAGGAATCTAGAACTAGAAGCAGCTTATGTTGTTGAAGTTTGAATGTTGTCAAGAAGGATCATTTTTAACCTCTCTCATTAATCAACACCCTATTTATACAAAACAAAACAAAACAAGATGTTTCATCCATGTCAGTTCATCCATTAATGCAGTGCACACCATGCAATAGTAGCTTGATTGTAGTGTTGAAAATGCAGTGTTTTATGAGAAATATGGGAATAAGGGATGTTCAAATGCTCAAATGGAGATAACAATAGAAATAATGGAAGAGACAAAGAATTAAGAAAAAGATAAATGTTGTTTTTCTCTTTTATTAGTGCGTGCTTTGACAACTTTAATTCAGTCGATTCCATAAGAGCTAATTGATCCCACGAATTAATCATAGCTGGACAATATTCTCGAATGCTCGTATCATTCTATCGAAGAGCTTTAATATCACTTGCTAGCTGATATCATTATTCAAAATTAGTCTGATAATACAAAACGTCCCAAGTGGTTCAAAACCTCCTTAGCAATATTATATTTTAATTGTTTCATACATATTGGCTAAGAAACAAAATTATTGTTCCGAGTAAGGATATTTGATTCACTAACATCTGATGTATCTAATACTTACGTAAATTTTGCTTCATCTTTATTATCAGTGAATTTAACAGAGATTTCACGTAACTAACTTCACATCTTTTTTCTTTCAAAATTATTTTTATTCCACAGTTCCGATAAAAGTATCTTTTCATTCAATTATACAATAATAGATGAAAGAGAATCATCTTTATCATTGATCATTGCAACAAATCATAACACAATCCAGTATGGCAATCATATCTTACTAACAAACACATAATAGTATAACAAATTTCATTTACGATTGTAGAGGTTGAATAATAGTTGTCATCAAACATCTAAGAACCTAAAAAAATAATTATATCAAGCCTACAGATTTTGTATCAATGAATTATGTAAAATATTTAATTATATTTGTTTAACCTGTCATTTTAAAAAATAGCCTAGTAATACTTGAACATTACCTAGGCTAAATAATAGACTTGTGTTGGGTCTGTGGCGTGTGAAGTAATTCCACTTTTTATTGACAAAGTCAGTCAATGAAGACCTTTCTAGAGGGCAATGTCACTCGTCAATGAGTCAACAACGTAAATGAAGTGTTAGAAATTTATCAAAAAAATTAACAAGATCACACAAATACAAAATTTTAAAGAAATTATACAACTTTTTAACTGGCCAAAATCTCAATAAAAGCTCGTCCACTTCTAAAGCTTCAATATTCCAACACTTTTGTACAATGTCTTCGTTTCTTTCTTCTCTCCTTCTCATTTTCATTTTCACTTTCACCTCTCAACTCACCATAGCAAAATCATTCCTATCCATATGTGATAACAACAAAGGAAACTACACAAACAACAGCATCTACCACACAAACCTCAAAACCCTTTTATCAACTCTCACTTCCAACACACAAATCACCTACGGTTTCTACAACTCCTCGTATGGCAAAAACACTGACAAAGTAAACGCCATTGGACTATGTAGAGGAGATATCAAACCCAATGATTGTCAAAGTTGTCTCAAAAATTCAACTGATCTTCTAACACAAACTTGTCAAAACCAAAAAGAAGCAATTGGTTGGTACTATGATGAGATATGCATGCTGCGTTACTCAAACCGTTCAATACTTGGTCTCAATGAAACAAGACCTGCTTATGTTGAATGGAATATGAAAAACGCAACAAATGAAGATGAGTTTAATAAAAAGGTAAAAAATTTGTTGGATGGTTTGAGAAACAAAGCTTCATCAGGGGACAGTAACCTTAAATATGCTGTTGGAAGTGATATGTTAGGTGTGAATAATAATGAAACATTATATGGTCTTGTTCAATGCACACCTGATTTGTCTAAAACATCTTGTGATGATTGTTTGGTTCAATCTATCAAAGAAGTTCCAAATTGTTGTAACAATAAGATAGGGGGTAGAGTTGTTAGACCTAGTTGTTATTTGAGATATGAAACCAATTCACTCTTCTACCAAACCACATCATCACAATCACCATCACCATCACCATCACCATCACCATCACCATCACCATCTTCATCTCCGTCGTCATCACCACCATCCTCGCCATCACCGTCACCGGTGGCACCAGTGCCATCAGTCTCAGCTCCTCCTCCGTTTGCACAAAACAATACATCACCTCAACCCCAAGGTATTTATCATATTAAACTTCATGAGTTATAGAAAACTTGTAGAGGTAGTAGTATATATGTTTAAAAAGTGTACAAATTCAAGTTCTTGGAGTGTGTTTTCAGTATATCTTTGATGCATTTAATGTCTTACAATAGGTATTAATTGTGTTTTTTTTTTTTTTCAGATAAGGGCAATACGTCAAGAAATGTTGTTCCTATAATCCCGTTGATGTTATTTTTATTGTGTTCAGTGTTATATTCTTTCTGATGATAAAAAATACGTACGATGCTATTTGATTAAGAACAAGGTAAGCTAAGAAAATAATTTGAGTGTAGTATGTATTTGCATATTGAAGAAAAGTCAAGGAAATAATTTGAATAGTTTGTTGGTGCAATAAATTGAGACAAACGATCTTATATCTAGACATTTATAGTGAGGACTTTTATAGTGAAAGTGTTACGGATTTAGAAATTGTTGGTCTGTTTTTCTTTTTTCTTTTTTCTTTTTTGGGTTTACACTATCGATATAGTACGGTTTGGAGGTAAGTGGTCTGGTTTTTTTTAGAGTATTTACATTTTGTTTTCATTTTAACTTCTCTATTCTTCGTTTAACTAATAAGATAAATTTAGATCTTAGTATTTCAAATCTTGATTTTAATAGACATTTTTTATTAATTATTATATAATTAATATATGTTTTTTTAACTCAATAAATATTATAATATATAGGAAACCTAAAATTCGATACTATTCTTTTTTATAACAAAATCAATCATCTTAAAATTATGTTTATTATTCTAAGAGACACAACATTGATAAGTGTTAACAATTAAACTCTTTATAAAAGATAGGGTTAAATAAGTTTTTGATCCCTATAAAAATTGCAGTTTTCATTTTTAGTCCATCCCTGCCTTTAGGCAACGGTTTTTACAAAAAAAAACTGTTGTCAAAGTCAGTTAAAACTGTTGCCAAAATTCAAGAGGGACTAAAAATGAAACTACAATATTTTTAGGGACCAAAAACTTATTTAAACCTAAAAGATAATGTTTATATGATGTATGAAAATCAAAAAGACAAAACTTAGGAACAATTCTCTAGGCATAGTTCTTATTTTGTTCCAATAGAAATATGACAAGTTTATAATTTCCTCTTACACATATGTAAATTACTCCGACTTTCATGCAAATTGCTCCTATTTTCACTGCTTAAATGATGTTTAAGTATACTTGTCATATTTTATTGGAACAAAGTAAGAACCACACCTAGAGAATTGTACATAAGTTTTGTCCAAATTAAAAGTGTCAAAGGTAAAGGTAAATGATGTGAAAACATTTAATTGTCGAACATATTTTTATGTTTGACTATTTTACTTAAAGTGGCTTTGAGGCTTCTCTCCTCAATAAAATCAAATCCTCATTCCTACCAGTGAAGAAATATTAATCAATTCCATACATGAATGTTTTCCTCCTACCCCACTCATACACTAAGATTTTGGTGATCGAAGTGTTGTTCTTCCTTCTTGTGGGTCATTCAAAAAATTCACATGTGCCTTTTTCTTCACATATACTTCGATCCATCGAAATATATTAAATATGACACCCCTAACAATGTTATATCAATATTTGAAACATGGAAGCTTCCTACAATTAATTGTGTGTGTGTTTTATGTGAATATGGTGTTAGAAAACAAACTAGAGCGGGTTGAATAGACTTTTAAATCAAAATCACCAATTCTTCAAATGAGAATAACCGAGGTTTTTCAAGTTTGTGTGCGGAAGTTTATAGAGCGAAAATGTCAAATTATACTCACTTGACAATTATTTGTGTAACAACTCAAATCACTTTACAAATATCGCAATGTCTATACAATTGAATTAATTGAATAAGTTAAGAAGTGTAGTTAAGCAATTAATCAACAAGCGAATTCTAAAGGCAGTATGTTTCTCAGATTTTAATCACCACTAAAGCTCTTGTTATGTCTTCAATTTCAGCAAAACTTAAGCTTGTCATATAAATCACTATGACCAAATTTAAACCTGAACATGCATGTTCTATGAAATTTAAATTCAAGAGTAAAGGATAGAGAGATGAGACTAGGATTTAACTTTTGAGATGACACGTGAGGATGACATAGTCAAACCACTATAAATCTTAGTGTCATCTCTAGCCTTTACTCTTGAATTTAAATTTTGTAGAACATGCATGCTTAGATTTAAATTTATGTCATCCCTCAATCAATTATCAATCACTCATAATCAAGATATGAAATTGAAATTGAGGTTAAATATTAAAGAATTTCTAATGCAAGGGTTTCAAAAGAGGTAATTGATTTTTCACAGAAATACACTCATGAATATGAAAATCTTCACAAATCATTAGGAAAATATTTTTGCAAAACTGCTGACAAAACATTTTATATGTGCTTGAGATTAAGCATAAAAAGACTAAAAAAAGTTAGTTAGATTCTAACCGAAAAAGGTTCAGTTACAAGTCAAGTGAGCAAGTGAAGTGGAATAAATGAAACTTATATTTTTGAACATTTTCAATTGATTTAAGTCAAGCACAAAGTGTGATTCGAATCATGTACCTCGTGATTCAAATCAAATTTTATTTGAATCAAAGTAATCATCGAAAAATGCAAAAAAAATGTCTGATTTGAATCATGTTGAAAGTTTGATTCGAATCAAACTGAGCAGAAGATCAAGAAGGGTGTGTTTCGAATCATGTTAAAAATTTGATTAGAATCAGTTACTAAAAAATTCCTGGAAAGAGTCATCCAATTTGATTCGAATCAAAAAGTATGTTTAATTCTTATGATTCGAATCAAACATGTAAAATCCCAATTTTTCAAGTTTTCAAAAGGCTTTTGAGATTCTACCTTGTACTTTATTCAAATAAAAAATACATAATATTCTTATTCCACCAAATCATGCAAATGACTAAGAACCTCATTATCAAGTTCGAATAACCAATTATTTATGCATGCTAAAAAAATTACGAATTGATTTCAAACTTGATTGACTGTGTGCAATTTATGAGGGAGACTCGATAAAAGATACTAAATGAAAGTGATAAGAAAAATAAGAAAATAACTATATTGGGGGTGTTCCCCTACATATGATAAGGACATGTTGATAGAAGTTTCAAGTATCATAGAAACTTTTCTGCAGTTCCAACAATTATAAAGAAATAAAAAACAATGTCGAGGACATAATGGAGGAGGTTTCAAATGAATAAAAAAGTAGAAAAGAAGGCTACTAAATCAAGTATCAACATACCAAATACAAATCATGATAATGATCAAGCTAAGAGGCCATTCGGAAGGCATATTTTTTTCCCCATGCTAGTAAAGGCGAAAGGAAAGGCAAAAGAGGAATCCCCACTCCAGGATGACGAGATGGTGATAGATAATTTTGATTCAGGGTCAAAGGATGACTTTAACGTGATATGCAATGTATTTTTAGTACTTTTGATGAATATGATTGTGTTACAAAGGTAACAGAGCCTGTGAATTATGACGAAGAGAAGATGGTGAAACATAAGTCGATATGTTATTTCGTAATGAATAATAGTTGTATATAGAACATAATGATTTCTTCGTAAGGCATGACGAGGGAATTAAGAGTCATTTGAAGAATTTTTTCATAATGGCTAAAGTAAAAAATATTAGAGTGAATAAACTACTGATTGATAGAGGTGCTTTGGTTAACCTAATGTCTCATTTCCTGTTGAAGAGGATTGGAAAGTATGAAACATATCTAAGGACACACAACATGGTATTATCGAATTATGAAGACAAGATTGTGCATACCCTAGGTGTGATTCTGTTAGAACATAGTTTGGTTCTAATCATATCTTAGATTTTTTATGATAACAAGTGAAATAAATTTTGTATAACAGATATGATACTCTGATGTATATTGTTTTCATTTCAGATAAGAGTTCTCACTCAAGCATTCAAGAATATAGAAATATCAAAATTATGTTGAGCAAACAAGTATTAGAAGTTCTAATGAAGAATGGAACTTCTGGTCACGCACGCTGAAAGCAACTTCTGAAGGAAGCATGCTAAGCGCAACCTCTGATAGAAGCACCAAAGAGTGTTCTGATTAAAAGATGTTTTGAACAAGGCTTACAGAAGATCATGAAGTATCAGTACGTCATCTTCTAAAACAAAGTCTGCTACAGTAACGTTACCCTACTAAGCTAAGACGACTGAAGTACTCGAGTGGTTCAACTTTCTAGGCACTTGGAGAAAACAAAGCACGTGAAATTAAACATGCTTAATTACCCTTTCCAATAACCAAGACACGCAAACGTTGCAACAGAAAAAAAATTCTATAAGCTCTATATATAGTGCAACACTCAAAAAAGCAAATAAACAATTCATTCTGAGAGAACTTATGCTGGAAAAATCAAAATCATTATCCTGATAAGTTTATTTCTAAGTTCTTAAGCTAAAATACCTTGTGTAAAAATCACTTTTGTGATAAAGATTTTTAGAAGCAATTATATACACTTTGTCTAGAATTTCTTGAGTAATTGTTCCTTGAGAGACCAGTTGGGTCAGATTTCTCAAGAGGGCTGGGACTAGTTGAGTCTTAGAGGTGTTAGTCACTTGCAATTGACTTGTGAATTATTGTTAGTCACAACAGTTGGTTGTGCAGTTGTAATCTTTTGATTATAGTGGATTAAGTCCTCGTTGAGAGAGGCGAAATCACCTTGATGGGTGGACTGGAGTAGTTTGAGTTTCAAACGAACCAGGATAAAAATCCTTATGTGTTTAGTGTGTTCTTAAGTAAAAGAAAAATTTAAAAGGGAAAAAATTATTCAACCCCCCCCCCTCTAAGTGTTTTCTAAGCCTTCAGATTCAGGTCAACTTAACAGTATGGTCGATAACCAGACCCACTATTTTTATGGTTATAGCTTCGAGGGCAAGTTAAAATTTACTCTTAAGTATAGAATGGATCTATGACATATGAGAAGTGTCATAATCACTTCACTAGAGAATTGCAATATGGCAAAATGATGGAATTGTTGAAAATATAGAGGTCGATCAAGGCTATTTTATGGCAGAGGTGAATCATGTCGACATAAAAAATTTCGACAAAAACCTAGCCAACATTCCACCTTATTCTCCTGTAGGGTTTTGCATATGTGCCTTTATACTCTCTCAAGTTTCATTCCACCCATGGATTTATAAGATATTATTGGGAACGAGAGCATATACACCATCTGATCGACTAGACGGGGTAACGACAACGACGATGATGTCTGAGTTCGATGCTTTGGAGTGAAGTTTAGCTTATGTAGCCGAAAATAGATTAAAAGAAGCTTTAGAGCCCGAAATACAACACATGGTTGTCAAACACAATGGGATAGAAATATTTGATGTGGGGAATAATCTTTGACCCATAACCACCAAATAAGCCGCAACTTGCAGGCATGTAAAACGATGGCTTAGAAGGATCTTGTCGCATCGACGGTGAAGATGCAGCCGGATTCCTTTGAAGAAATTGACTTGGGTGAAGGGACAATTAAAAGATTGACATACATTTGTGCCAACATCGACCCAAGTTTGAGAATATAGTAATTAAATTACCTCTAGAATATAAATATTTATGTACTTGGGATTAAAACAAAATGCCCGATTTAAGTAGAGGTTTGGTAAAGCTAAAGTTGCTGATAAAGCCTGGTAAGAAGACGGTAAAGCAAACAGTTCACACCATAAATTATGTCGAAAATTAAAGAGGATATCAAAAGACTCCTAAAATTCAGGTTCATTAGGATGACAAGGTAAGTCGAATGTCATAGACTTCAGATATCTAAATGTTTTGACCCCAAAAGACGAATATCAATGTCTGTCGCTGAAATGTTCGTAGACTCAACAACGCGTTTAGAGTGTCTTAGTATGCTTGATAATTACTCTGGTTATAACCAAATATTTATTGCAAATAAGGATGTGCTAAAAAGGAAATTTTATGTCCAAGAGCTTTGGACACTTATGAATGGGTGGTGATTTCGTTTGGCTTAAAGAATGTCGACGCAACCTACCAAAGGGTAATGAATTTGATTTTTCATGATCATATAAAAACGTTTAAGCAAGTATACATTAATGATATAGTCATTAAATTTGTGTCGAGAAATGGTCATATTGACCATCTTTGCCAATCGTTCGAAAGAATGAAAAAATACATGCTAAAATGAATCCTCTTAAGTGTGCTTTTTTTGTTTAGGAAGGAAAATTCCTTGGTTTCTTCGTTCACAAAAGGGCATTGAAATAAAGTAGAATATGACCAAATCCACAGTGGAGACTCGACCTAATTCGACCAAAAAGAGTTGTAATCTTTATTGGGAAAGATCAACTTTTTGAGGAGGTTTGTTTCGAACCTTAGCTGCAGGACAAAAGCATCTTCACCATTACTTCGTTTGAAGTAAGAAGGGTTCAAATGGAAAAAAGAACATCAAATGGATTTTGACGAAATAAAGGAGTACTTGATGCACCCTTCGATGTTATCTCCACCAGTTAGAAATAAGTGCATGAGATTGTATATTTTTGCTTCTGACTCGACCTTAGGAAGTATGTTTGAACAAGAGGACGATAATAACGTCGAAAAAGCGATTTATTACCTCAGTCGAAACTTGAATGATGCATAAATCAGGGGTTACATTTCATGTATGTATAGAGGTACAAAATTTCACACAAATTCTACAAACTCAAAGTATCCAATTTTGAGAAAGAAAATAATTATTTGAAAATGTATGAACTTGCGTTCCATTTTTGAATTAAGTTTCTTACTTTTCATTGTCATTTCATCGCATTAAAGTTCTTTCATAGTCTTCTTATTTTGACTTGGACGTCAAATATGTTTCCAAACTTATAATTTTTGCACAATTTGTCCTGAGATCTTTACGAGTTTATTCCCTTAAGTAAAATCAAAATTTGTCTTTGTTTACTGAATTTCCATGTAAACACCCCTGGCGTAAATTAAAAAGGATGGTGGTTGAAACCTTGCAGTTCTTACTGGCGGAGAATGGTGTATCAACCTCATGGCCAAATCTTGATAGCTCGTTACGAATTGATTTTGCATGCCCATGTACCAGCTTAGAGCGGCCTCATTTAGTGTTCTTGCCATCAACATGCAGTTCAGTGAGTCATTAGCCCTAATGATTTCCATACGGTAATAGTTAGGACATGCTCCTGGGGGTCATGTTTTCCTTCGAATGTAGATAGTTAATGGGGCTTAAAATTATCAAGAACCTCATTGTTCCAAATTTCCTATGATAATGTTGTGTATCGATAGTGTCATATGGATCGTCATCCTCTGGCTGGGGATGGTGCTGGTTTTGTAGAAATTCATGGACAATTCTACAACTGCATGTTATGTTGATGCAGAGCTCTACATCGCGACCGTTCTTCCTTGGCTGGGATTCCTAATACTTATTGCTAGCTCGGTCTTGAGCTCGCAATTTTGTGTGGTCTATGAGAGTTTTACCATGCCTCGCGGTGGACACCAACTATTCTTAAAGAGCAATATTTAATAACCTCCTTGAAGCAAGTTAGGAGAATTTGCCCTAGTAATGAGTTTTTGATCGAATGATTGCTTGCTTATCACATTTTCGAGAGTGGTCATTTATAATGCCTATTATCAACAAAAGAATAATGATGCATTCAAGGCCATAACAATCGTTGTTCCCTTGTCGCCTGGGGAGCAATCATGGTTATTGAATTTTATTGATGTGGGTGTTTTCCGCATAGTCGGGCTACTTGATAAACAATCTCAATTCGAGCAACTTGGTAGGTGATCTGGGTTCGAGCATCTTGATAGGCAATACGGGCTAAACATCGCGAATGTACATTTTCAAAATTCCAAAAAAAAAAAAAAAAAAGTTTATCTTCCATAAGTTTACAAATAGGAGATGATCTTATATAAACATAAAATGAAATAATAGTACATACTAGTTGACAACATTGCAACGATAAACCCCCAAAGTTAATAACACAATCATCTTATCTAATCAATTAAAAAGTCATTAAATTAAAAACTTGCCCTCTTCAAAGAAGTAATAGTAATAGAAGAACCCAGAGGAGAATTCCCAACTTGAATCTCAAAAGAATCATACCTAAGAAAAATCTCAACAACCAAAAGCCTAGAAATCAATGTAACAAAATCTTTCCCCGCACATTGCTTATCACCCAAACCCGGAGACGCCGTTTCAGGTCCATTAGACCAAAGCACATGCTTCAACAATTTCTCTCCATCACCAACAAACCTATCCGCAACAAACTCTTCAGCTCTATCAAAAATCCTATGATCCTTCGTAGCAAAAGGTTGATAGCCTAACAACAATTCACCTTTCTTCACAAGATAACCATTCTCATGATTCTCAATCACCATGTCCTTCTTGGCTCTTCCGAATTGCAACGGAACCGGTGGATCAATTCGAAAAGCCTCATAAACAACTGACTTCATCAATGGCATATTCTCCATGGCAGCCATAGTAATCTCTCCACCAGCAGATCTAACCGCTTCTCTAATCTCTTTTGCCAACTTCATATGTAAACTCACACCACTTCTTCCGATCCACTTCATCACGTTGGGAAAAAACAACTTCATTCCGCCAAACGAATTAAAGCACGTTGCGAATAATAGATTATGACAAGCTTCATCTCTGGAAACACCCAAACGCTCCGCTTCGTCGAGAGCGAATCCCGACGAAGCGTAGAAGAAA
The DNA here is from genome assembly GCA_021764765.1 of Vicia sativa. NCBI lineage: Eukaryota > Viridiplantae > Streptophyta > Magnoliopsida > Fabales > Fabaceae > Vicia > Vicia sativa. The sequence goes on along the minus strand of CM038795.1, from coordinate 204,670,020 downwards.
TCATAAAGTCTCTGATAATCTTTCTTGATGAGACGAGAAGGTAAACGGAAATTGTGAATTATGGAATCTTCTAGAATTTTAGGTAAACCGAGTTTTAATACTGGTCCTAACTGAAATAAAACCCACTTCTGAACCATTTTGGGACCATCTAAACCGAGTGGAGTATCAACCGGGTTCGAACCGTGTAAAGAGCGAGCTAAGAAATTAAACGCGGCTTGATCATTAGCGTCGGCGAAACTGGCTTTACCAGTTTTAGCAAGTTCGTTTTCCAACGAAGTGAAAAGGTCTTTGTAAGAAGAACGAAACTCGGGGATGACGTGGCGGATGCGAGATTTAAGGAGAAAGAACATGAGTTGTTTGAGTTGGTTGTGTTTGGGTTCGGAGGGTCGAGGTAGGACAAAACTCTGTAACCGCCGGTGAGGTCTGTGGAGGGTCTGTAGGTTCCGGTGAAGACATCGGTTTTGTCGATTTTCGTACCGTCGAAGAGGACGGGGAAGCTTTTAGCGTCGAGTAAAACGACGACGTTGGGGTTCTGAGCTATGAGAGGACCTGGTGGGATGTTTGTTCGGAAGATGGTGGAGTTGTATTTTTGGATTCTGGATTTGAAGTATTCGTCGCGGCCTTGGTTGTAGAAATAGTCGAGACGGTCTTTGTAGGGTGTGATGAAAGGGATGCCGTAGTCGCCGGGGATTTTACGGATCGGGAGTTTGGTGGGTTGTTGTGGCGGTGGTGTGACGGAGAGGGAAGGTGGTTTTTCTGAAATGGAGGATCTGATGGGAGGGAGGAAGGTGGAGGAACGGTGAGAAGAGGATGAGGTGGAGGATTTTGATTGGTGTTGGAGGAGAAGATAGGGAGATGAGAGAGTAGAAGAAGAAGAAGCAGCCATGCTTGGTGGGTAGTTGAGTTGGTGAGTGATTGAGTAATGGTGTTATTTATAGAATATTATATTGAATGATTTTAATGGAGTTGTGACTGATGAAATAAACTTAAAGGCAGTCAAAAAAAAATTTATATTCTTTTGTGATTAGAAAAATCTACACAAAATAACTTTGTATTTTGAGTTACGATGATATCTATAGAATATTATATTGAATAATTTGAATGAAGTTGAAACTATTCATCAGGTAGTGTGTTTTATTTTGACCTGACAAAAAAAGTGGAAAAGAAGTAGTGAAATATTGTGAGTTTAGTTTGTTGTGTTTCACGTAAGTTGTTGTTGTTCCTTATGGTCTAGTAGTACGTACACACTGTCACGCGGTGGATGTTATCTCGTTTTAGACCAACAAGTAGTAAAATTTATGAAAGTTATTTTTGTACTAAAAATAAGTTGGATTCTTTGTTTCTTTCTGTTTTGATCAATTGTAGATTTTTATATTTATTACTCCGTGTTTATGTCTATACAACTCTTTGATACTCTTTTTACGAATGTCAAATTTTGATTTTGTAGATTTTTTGTATAAAAAGAATAGGCAGCTTATTGTATTGTGTGAATTTAGATTTGAAGTTAAACGCAAGTATGCTTTGGTATAGAGTGTTTGTAAAAATATTTAAGTCAATAATGTATAAAATTAAAGATGTTTAGAGTTAGAAAAATGTGTATTTTGATGTAATATTTTTATTGAATTTTAATAGAAAATTTGTAGATTTTAAGGATCCGATTACAAGAGGATAAATGTCTGAAGATTGTTTATGGTGTGATCCAAAATTATACTCCAATGATTTGTTATGATATAATTTTTTTAATAGCAACTCTAAAAATTGAAAGTTTCTTCTTCATGTATGATATCTTGATGATGGGATCATTGTAGGAGATTTAGAGGAAGTGATTAAAGAGCTTCAAATTATTCAAGGCGGGTTAAAGATTGGGCTTTGAACCGAATATTTACAAGACTGTGATCTTTTGATTTTAGTGTGATGATAGTAAACATCATGGAGCGTTGTGACTCCTATGACACCTATAAAAAGCGTTTTTCTACCCTTTGGCACAATATAGGGAAATGTACAATTATAGTGAGAAAAACTTAAAGAGTCAAATGTAGCGGTTTTTAGGATTCACTATTCTAAGAATTTGAAGACTTTCGAAAGGTATCTAAGGTAATTTAAAAACGCTTTTGAATATTTAGAGTTTGTTTCATTCAATGAAAAAAGTCGGTAAAAATGTGACAAAAATCTCTCATTGACTTTGATTTGGGGTTAGGGTATCGTGGTGTTGAGGCCATTCTGTACTTCAAATATGGTGTTGAGAAAGCAACATGGAGATGGTTTGTTTGGATATGTTCATATAAGATTTCTCCAATGCTTTCAACATGTTCAAGCGATCAACACTACTAAAATAGGAGTTCAATCTCATTGTGGGTTGAATTTCTTTAAGGTTGGTGAAGCGATGCAAAAATACTCGAGCGCATTGCACCAAATATAAACAAAGAAGTCTCCATCGATCTTGATTTGTTCCAAAAGAAACCGAAAAATATCGAATAAAAGCCATAAAGGAAAAGAAATGGTCATCGCAAAAAGAGGGTTCGTGAGTCGGTTATACAAGGAAATATATTAGCACTCTTCACATTCAACATACTCGATAGAAACCATTTAGTTAATGTGTGTTAGAGTGTTAGCGTTATAGTTTGTACTCTTCTAATTATTCGAGAAAAGAGAGAAATATGGGGTTTTGTTTTTAGTTTATTGGGCTCGCCAAGACTTCGCATCTTGTGCCTACGTATTCCCTTAGTGCAATAAGCAAGTCATAGCTTCATAGTTCATCTAAAAAAGCATAGATTTGTAGGTTTATTTTATGAGAATGGTGTGTTAGACATTTCAAACGTTTCAACTTTGACTTGTTTTTTCGTCGGAGAGGCTAAGCCTTTATATTTGTTTCGTGTTGAAATGGCTAAGGCACATTCATTTTGAAAAGGTTTATCGGAATATCGTACAAGGAAGAAAAAACAAGTTTAATCAGTTGAAGTTGTTTTTATGTGGGTGATAATTGTTGGACCACATGTCTAGACAACAAACTATCCAAATACTAGAAATTGGAGGAATAAAAAGTGCTCAACCAATCGTCTTTCTTCCCAAAAGTTTATCTTGTTTAAAAAATTATGTGAAACTAGGTTCACTTATTAGGGTTTTTGTGCATGGAAAACGATTCTTAGACAATAGGTCTTACAACCAACAACCTAAATACTCAAAGTTGAAGGAGAAAGTGGTGTTCATCAACCAACCTTTTTAACATCCAATTTTATTATGAAAATGTTTTGAAAATACAACTCGACATTGGACCGAGGTTTGAAGATGTTGATTACAAAAGGAATTTAAGCGGATAACGAGAAAGGTTAATGGCGATGCAAAAGCATTCGACTTACAAGTTGGGTATGATCGATATATGGATCGAGTATGCTTAAGGTTTGGTTGATGGTGATGCAAAAACAATCGACTTACAATTTAGGGTGTGGCTCGATATATGTATCGAGTATGTTTTAGGCTTACTTTTATTTTTATATGCAATATTAACAAATAAGTAAAACAAAATAAAACAATAAAATTATTACAAGTCCATGGGAATGGGGTACATTTTTCCAAATGGGAATGAAATAAAGCAATTATAATATAAGATCATTAACAAGTACACAAATGAATTAAATCATTTAATCGATTAATTAAAAGTCAATTGAATTAATTAATTGAGCTAATTAAATTAATTAGAAAAAATAATCAATTTTAATCAACCTAATCAACTAACTAAAGAGAAATTTAATTAAACGGTCAGGCGCTCATTGTAAGAAAGTCCAAGAGTAAGCTGAGAAGAAACTCGTTGTAAGATAGCCTAAGAAAAAGTTATGAGAAACTCATTATAAGAAAATCCAGAGAAAGCTAATGAGTGTGTGCCAAATAAAAAACATTGCAAAAAAAACCAAGATTAAGCCAAGTGAGGTTGACGACGATGCTAAAAACAACCTACTTACAAAGGTGTTGAAATGGACTTGACATTGAATAAAAAATTATTTTATTTTTAGAAATGATTTTGATATTATGTTTGAAGATTAAAAATTGGATATCCATCATGAAAATAAATATAACATATGAGAAATTGCACAAGTAATTAAACCACTCAAATACAAAATATTAAATTCAAACAAGCTACACAAAATAAGTAAACAATTAAGTAAGCTAAATAAAATTATTTAACAAAATTAATTAAAATATTAATTAATTTACTTGAATAAAACTATTTAACTTAGTTAATAATCCAATAAAACTATTACAAGAAAAAATATAGCATAAAAGCAATAAAGAAAATTATAAAAAAAAACAAAAAAAGAAAGGAAAATGGGCTTAAACATGAAGCAAATAGGGTGGTGCACTCTGAGCAACTCAGGGTGGAGGTCCAATGTACTTTTGGTCAAGTTGACCTTAGGGGGAGATCTAGGGTGTTGGATCTAGTGGTCAACCAAATTGACCTGGATATGAGGGCTAAGAAACGGAGGCGCATGGTAAAGATAGAAGTGTTTACATGTGATCAAGGGAGGCCACGTCTAGGATAGTGTGTTGATAAGTGGCGCTGGTGACCACTTGCCAACACCAGACTTAACAAACAACAAACACAAACAATTTAAACAATGAAATTCAGATCAAGTAAACCTTCTTAAAGAATGAGAGAACAAAAGAAATGATTAAAAATGAAGTACCAAGGATGAAGGCTACTTGCTTTGAATATGGAAAAAGGAGGAATTTTAAAAGTGAAGGCTCTACACTTTAAAAGAAGAATAAACTCAAGAGCAAGAAGGATAAAAGGCTTAAGAAAGCATGTGTAGTATGGGATGGGATGACAATGAAATAAGTTTATCTCCAGATAAAAATTATGCAAAGAAGGCATTAATTGAATCACATCATCCAAGTGATGAAGAATATGAGGTTAGTGATTATAAAGTTGATGATAGACCTTCATATGATGAATTACAAAATTCTTTTCATGAATTGCATGCAGAATTTTTTAAAATTTCTAGACAATACTGAAAACAAAATAAAATTATTTCTAATCTAGAAAGTGTGGTGACCCAAATATGGAATTAGAAAATGTCAAATATTTTACATGCAATAATTGTTAAGATCATGAATCCCAAATTATTGAATTAAACCAGGTAATCAAAAAATATGAAAAGAATCAAATTGGTTTAGAAAATGTGTTAATTTGTCAAAGATATTCAAGTAATAAATATGGACTTTGATTTTCTAATTTTGATATACTTAGTACAAGGCAAATTATCTTTGTAAAGACTACTAGCAAAATAAACATTAAGTAATCAAAAAAAAATTATGTTGTAAATCATCATAAAAATTCCCATGATAAAAATAACTTTTATGTCTAAAAAATAAATCATATTTTTAAATTTATTTGTTCTTATTGTAATACAAAAGAACATAACCCCAAGACTTGCTACATAAGAAACTATGGTGTTTCTTATGGTGAGTATGTACGGGAAAAAAAAGAAACTAATCCAAGAAAATCTAAAGAAGAAGATAAGCTCTTTATATTTAATATATCATTTTTTTAAAATTATTATACCTCTTTGGATTTTATTTTATTTTCTTTTTAATAATGTAAAAAAGATGGAGAAAAGAAATAGTTATTTTTGTTGTTTTTCAGCATACTAAAGACAAAGACATAAATTGCAAAAGAAAATGAGAGTTATGCAATATAAGGAAAAATATACAAGATAGAGAGAGAAATCAAGTGTCAAACAAAAACTTTCGATCAATATATTTCGTCATCACCAAAAAGGGAAAATTTGTGAAGACAATATGCACCAAGTATAATGTTTTGTTGAAGACACAAGAATATCAAGTTTAAATGTTAAAAAGAATGAAAAGGCTTTTAAAATAAAGTTTAAGACATGTCTCAAAAGGAATAAATATGCACTAAGTAATTGGATGACAATGATGGAAATAGTCTTTGATTATGATGATAAAAGGTTAAACTTCAAGATTATTAAAGCATCAATATTATATAAGGTTTGGATGTTGATTTAAGAGGAATTTATATTATTGTAAAAAAAATTGATTATAATTCATAATATGTATATTCATAGATGCTCAGAAAAGAATTCATCCTTTCATCTCAAATGTTTCTAAGTATTCATGCATCAATACCATGCACACCAAGTCTTTTTGAAGAAAAAATCACTTTTACATCAGAGTAACTGATTACATGCTTATGCAAATTAGTTTCAGGTTCACATTTTAATAGTTTTAAAAATTAACTAGGTGTAACCAGTTACACAATTTATGTAACATGTCACACTCTGGAGCTTTGAAAAAATTAGCACATTTTAAAATTGCATTATGCATTGTTTCATCAACCATTGTTATTCTAAACCAATGTAAAATCTTCATGAAACTTCTACTAACATGTACAACTGATCTGGGATGTTTTGCTCGATGTATATAAGGCAATGGTCATTCAAAATTAAGTTTTCATCTTTTTCACTTAAGCTTCATAAACTAGAATTCATATTTATTTTTTTCTAATAAAAACTTTGAAACTTTTTATGTATAAATTGTCATATTATTGCAAAAAGCTTCCGAGCATTTAAGATTATTATATTTAAATTATACATCAAAAGAGAAGATCAATTTTTTATATTTGATTTGATTCAAAAACAACATCGTATATTCATATTTGTTCAAAAGTTGTATTTGATCATCAAGTGTGTGGTGACATGATTTTTAATAGAAAGTGGTGTGCTTTCAAAGTGTTGTAAACAAAAAAATTGTATGTTTTCTTGTGTATTTGATAATCATAATAGTGGTGATTATTAGAAAAAGGTTATTTGAAGCGAGGTGATTCAAATTCCACCATAATTGTTGGTGTTTTTGTGAAATCGAGGAAGTGTGTGCTTCTTTGTTGATATAAGATTGTAGAAAAGGTCTTGGTGTGAGGTTTGTACACAGATCTAATAATGGTGAAAATCTCTCACGAAGTGTGATAGGACTACATGTACCCTTGATTAATAAAGGATAATTCATATACATCATTGTGTTCTTTATTTATTTTTTTACATTTAAATTATACACTTTACTTCATAAATTCATCAACATATTTTCGGGAAAAAATAAGAACATAATAACCATTGCTTAAAAGTCTAAAAAAATCAAAAAGTATAATTCACCCACAAATTGTCTCTATACTTATAGGAGAAAGCTATATGATTTTATAAGAAATTATGAGGGTCACAAAGAAATTATGGTTAGTGAAGATATTTTTTTAGGGTTGTTTAATGAAAAATGATTTATTTATATATTAGGATTAGGGTTGAGTTTGGATTCGGTTGTAAAGACTTTCTTGTACACTTCTTTCCTCAATTACAATGAGATTATGAATTAAAAATTTTATCATGAGATAGGTAACCCTAGAAACCTCTTCAAACAAAGTGGCGAGACATGAGAAAAATATTTTAAAAATATATATATATATATATATATATATATATATATATATATATATATATATATATATAAAATTTATGCTTCAAAGTTTTGATTTTTTAACAAAAAAGATAATACGTCTTTTACAAAGAATTTAAAGGATCATGTATATCAACATGTATCCTAAATTTATAGCTGTAATTTTTAATAAAATTAATTTAATCATCTAAAAGAGTTAATGGCATATTGTTGAAAAGTCATTTATTCATTTAAATATAATTTATTCAATAAAAAGAAGGATGAAAATAAGTTTTGATGAACACTCATCCTTCAAAATCTTATTAAATGCATTCAATTATTTGACTACTAACAATTTTTTTATTTTAAATACTTTGAATTCATTTACATTTTAAATTATTTTTACTTAATTTTACTCACTTTTTTAAAGCCAAAAGTTCTCATTGGCACGTGGGTTAAAAAAAGGCACCAACAAACCATACATGATTTACATAAAAGTGTGTTGCACATGGGAAGCCACGAACAACTTAAATAATTATCGTTGACCAGGGACATGCTTAGCTTAATCATTCCATTTAATCCAACTCAAACTAAATTATCATGTTTGACTCACATGTTATGGAATTGAAAGTAGAATTCAAATTGAGTTTTAATAATAGTAGTTTGATCTTAAAGATTACATTAATCGAAAACTATGATATGGTTATTTTCAAACACATTCGAACTTTATTGATGTTAAGCTTCATAATCTCACTGCCGGCCAAAAGAGAATAAACAACTCTTTCATGTGAAAACATTACTACAAAATTTGATAACAAAGCTATAAAGTATTATTAGTCTCATTTCACTATAATAAAGCTGCAAATCAAAAGTCAATAATCAGCCTTCCGACCATAGATATATGATGTTTGCCTGCTCATTTCTTTCCGTCCAAAAGTCTTGGCATAGAATTTAGAGAAATAATTAGGCATAATTCTAAGTCAAAGATGTTTTTACATACAAATACAAAAATTAAAAGAAAAAATTATTTGCATGTGTGTTCAAATATTCTTTTTTAGACTTTGTCCATGTAAGACTTGCTATAGATTCAGTAGAAGTAGACAATTGATTTAACACGCTCATAAATGAATAGAAAAAAGTATTAAAACCTGTTAATTCCTTTCAAAGAAAAATATTACTAATAACTATGATCAAAGTTTAGGTTTTAAATCTATTGATAGAAAATTTTGCCTTTTATTTTAGTGTCTTTTACTTAATAAATTACTAGTCTTTATATAGTTGCACCCAAAGAATATTTAAGTTATAAAAAAATAAATATTTATAATTTTACTTTAACGTTTTTTCAACATTGTTTCTCATTATATTTCTTTCTCAACAAAATTCTCAAATCCACTGTCAATTCAGCAGGAACAAATAGCTGACAAATAGGAATGAAACAATGAACATCATGATCTTGAACTTGATATTATTGTTGAAAGGGGAAGAACTTTGAGCATCTTGTTAAGCAGTTGATTGTTGTTGAGAATCCATTGATGAATCACAAATAGGAACAAAAGGATTTTACGGTTTTAGAGAACTTTGACTTAAAAGAAAGAAAATGTGGGATAATGGCAGCGATAGCGTGTGAAGTGGGAGGTTTTTAAATAGTTTTCGTAATGATTTAAAAAATATTGAAAACAATAAAAATTATGACAAGGTGTTAAGCATGAATATTTTCACCTAATCCCAATAAGATCTCATCTCCCAATGAGTAACATCAAGTGCTATGTGTGCTTCAAAAAATATAGGTGTCTTATTTTCAATCACCGACCTTTCACTATCCTGACACCTCATTAATGAAGTAAACTCCTCAATTTCCAACGAACAAAAGCATTCTAGAGAGAAGATTTTGACCTTGGATACTTCTGGTACATGAAAACTTCACTCATGAGAAGCCTCATATCCCAAAAGCAACAAAGACAACAATCTAATTTTCCATTAAAAGCCAACACTGAGATTGCATCATTTTCATTCTAGGCACGAAACCATTCTCTCGCACCCCAAAATTTCCCTTCGTTTTATCCCATTATTTTCAAGCAAAATGTTCATTTATTATGGTTTCGAGGAATTCCTAATGAAAGTTTTTCATGAAAAAAAGGGCGTGGGAAAGTTCTATCTTGTTAATCGATTCAATTCAAATTCAAGAGGTTTCGAACGATTTCAAATTTTTGTACAAAAGGTTGTTTGGAATTATTCGTCCGAAAAAGGGATTATTTGTTTAGAACTTGAATTCAAAAAATAATTAGTTATTTGAGAATTTAAATTTTAAAAGAAATTCTTTTTACTCGGGTTATTTGGATTCGGTGAATGAAAATGTCATTTCTTGGTGTATGAGTTTGCTAGTCAAAAATAATTACAAGAGATTGTTGGATATTTCAAGCAAGAATGCAAAGATCGGAATTTCAAGATACAATGTTGGAGAAAAAGAAGTTTTATTATTTCTTTAGAATTCGGTTATAATTTCGAATTGTAGAGTTACAGAAAATACAAAAAAGAATGTCCTAATTTTATTGTTGCTACAAGTCCTATATTGGTCCGAGTTAATTGTCGCCTCCAAATTTTGCTCCACACCCGGCTGCCTTCCCATCTTGCTATTCTCCGCGTCACATGAAACACAAGAGAAAAGAATGATTAGTAGTGTATATCAAAGTAAAATCAAGGGAAAATATCGTATTTTGAACTCATCATTAGGTGTTTGGGGAATCGTGTTTTAATGCTAATCCTCATAATCTCGCGCAAGATTAAACATCGGTGAAAAGGCTTATTTGCAAATCGCGAGCTAACTCGGTTCACAAACAAGTTTAACTCAGAATATTCATCATAGTTTAATCTAACCCAACAGTCTAATTAATCCCAATCAGCATAATCAAGGCAACAGCAAGCATAATTCCCAACAGGCAGCAAGTATAATTAATTCAAAAGCCAAATAATTCCCAACAACACCAAAATTTCCAATAAAGCAAGTTCGGCCCAAAGCAAATCAACACAGGCAACAAGGGTAACATAGCAGCAAGAAAGACAAATGTATGGTTATCAGCATAATCAACACCAGCAGTATCAAAGCCAAAGAAAGAAACCAAGCAATACAAGTAACACACAGCAGCAGCAACATAGAAAAGGAAAAGAGTGAATTCAAAGTGATATTTTCACCAAAGGGGAAAACAGAAAAAACAGAACTGATGATGAAAGTTTCTGAGCAAAACCAAAACAAGAAGTATAATATCCGCCTATCGCTTTTGAAAAGGATAGAAAACAAAAGCATCAGAGGCCACGTAGGATAGCAGATTTGTTCTCAAGGCAAGGAGCAGAGTAGTATTTGTTCCATCAGTTAAAACAAAATGATCTATGAGTTTTGAAAAAAAAAGCAGGGAGTTCTCAACAAAACCAAACCATTTTCAAACTAGAAAAACATTGTAGCATCTGTTCTAGCAGTTCCAAACCATTTTTCCAAACTATTTCCAAACCAGAAAAAACAAGTGTAGCATTGTTCTATCGATAGAGACTAGCAGATTGAAAAGTCGTAGTAGTATTTATCCCAACCAGAAAAAAGCCAAATATGATTAGTATCAGTTCAATCTAAACCGGCAAGTGTATCGATTCAGAACACAAAAAACTAGACCAAATCCCAACCAGCCAACATAACAAAACAACAGCAAAATCCCAGAAAACGTAAATACAGAAAACCAGAGCAAACATATCCGCATCATTTTCCAGACCAAAAACCTTCAGAGTTAAAGTTTTTCAGAAGTTATATTCTGAATATCGAGAAAGAAGAAGAGAATCGGAAAGGTATTACCGAATTCGAAGAGGTGGTTACAGGCTTGGCCTCCATCCTTCCCTTTTCGCTCCCATGCATTCACTTCGCCGTCGAACTCAAACCCTGGGGTTTTTGTTTTTTTTTCCCGGTAAATCCAAGAGGTTCCAGTGAGAATCTGTAAAAACAGAGAGCGGATTAGAGAAGAGAGACGAGTCGAAAAATGAAAGAAAAATGAGGATTGAGGACGCCACGAACCGCGAGGCGATTTCGAGGTGATTTCCGGCGAGAGTTCTATTTAGAGAGAGATGAGAGTGAGAACCCAGAACACGTGAGAGGGAACCAGAGTTTCTTCTGTTGTCCTTTTTTGCCCATTTGGGCAATTATTTTATATTTCCCTTTTTTTTAATTCCTTTTATTTTTTTCTTAAAATTAAAAAAAAAAACAATTTAATCTATTAGGTCTGGTGGTGACAAGTGTCATCACCTTGTTTTTTTTAATGAAAAATCTTTTCTCCTTCTTTTATTTATTTTCTTAGTTTATTTAAAAGTGTTAATGTTAAATAAATATGTATTCGGTGTAATATTACTATCTTGGGGCCGTCGAAGTTTTTATTTCGAAGAAGAAAGATCAAACATACCGGATCACCAGCGCGTGTTGAAGTATACGGACCAGTCAAGGATCAGATGGATTTCTTTTTCGTACTTCGCGGAATCACTGCAATACAGGCTATTTCTGAACTTATCTTCTTTTTTTTCAATTAATTTATTTTTATCATGAATAATATTTTGTTGCGATGTACTAAATGATTATTGGATCTGATAGTTTGTGTTTGATGATTTATCGATTAAGCTATTAGCCGATTTTTCATCAAACAGGGAAAAATCATCTCCAATAATTATTTAAATTTCCGATTGTATTGTATGATATTTGTCTGTTTATTTACTCATTCCGCATTTATTCACCATTGTACACTTTGCACACAATTAAAATTAAAATCAATTCGATTATATCTTGATTGGCTCATATGCCGATTTCCTGAAGGGTCTCATAGTTGGGGATGGGCATGGCCATCCTCACGAGGTTGATTAAAGCCCTTGTTGCTTTAATCAATCATAACCCGAAAATAACATTGGTCTATATACCAATCACCATGCACCAGGGTCTCATGGTTGGGGATAGGAGCACCTATCCTCACGAGGTTAATCAAGTCCACATACTTGATTAATCATAACCCGACTCCATACTTCATCTCAGCACGTATCTCGAAACACTTTCATAATAAAGTTTTAAACCTCGATCCAACATCGAGTGCATTTTCAAAACCTTTTCATAATAAAGTACAAGTTTTTAAGTCGTTGGACGCTAGACCAATTGCTTAAAAACTTGTCCCAAATGAATTCTTAGTCTTTAAGTCGTTGGACGCTAGACCAGTTGCTTAAAGACTTCTAAATAACGTGAAACTCGTTTCACTTCACTTTTCTCAAGAAAACCTTTTGGGTGATAGACGACTGCTCGAACATTAGTTCCTCGGTTTCTAGTATTTGAATCGTAAGACGTTAGTCCTATTGTTTGGTACTTTTTCACTCACTTAAAAAACCAATTCAATTCACTCAAATCCTTTTTTCGCTCATATGCGATCATCAAACTCTTTTCCGACAAAGAGAGTGTAATAGCCATTTCAAATATGAACGAGGACTTAAGCTTTTCAAACAAACTAAACAAGTCCAAGTTCAAACATTTGAAATGTCTAATGCACGATCTTTCTTATAAAATCAATACAATGACTTAAAACCTTTTTGAGAGGAACTACGGAGTTTTGAATTTCCCATTGCACAAGAGAATACGTAGGCACACGGTTCCAAAACCGTGTCAAACTCAAAATAATAATAAACAATTCCTTTTTCTTTTGATATTCATAACTTAGCAATAAACACACACACAAACGCCAGAATTAAATGGGTCCCATCGACGATGGATGGGTGCTAATACCTTCCCCTTACATAACCGACTCCCGATTCCACTTTTTTTGGTCACGTAGACCGCCTTATCCGCTTGTTTGGGGTTTTATCTATATTTCCCCGTTCTTTTTAGAACAAATAAAATTAGGTGGCGATTTCACTAGTTTTCGAGAATTAAAAGATTTTTGAAAATCGAGTTGCTTCACATTCTTAAATGTTTCAAAATGAAAATCAACCTATCTTCAACAAGGGATTTTGTAAAAATATCAGTTCATTGATGGTGTGTATCTATGAATTTTAAAGATAAAATTCTCTTCTGAGCATAGTCTCTTATAAAATGATGCTTAATCTCAATATGTTTAGCTCTAAAATGCAAAATTAGATTTTTAGACAAATAAATTGCAGAAGTATTATCATAAAAGATAGGAATGTTTCTCTTAAATATTTAATAATCTTCTAGTTGACTCTTCATTCAGAGAATTTGGGTGTTGTATCCAGAAGTAGAAATGTATTCGGCTTCTGCGGTGGAGAGCGTTATTGTTGATTGCCTTTTGCTAGACCATGAGATCAAATTGTCTTCCAAAAACTAATAAGTTTTTCTTTTCTAGTCTGTCTCCAGCATAGTCAGCATCATAATAGTCTACTAACTTGTATTTACTAGATTTTCTATAACACAAATCAAAGTTAGTAGTACCTTTCAGATATCTAAAAATTCTCTTAACAACACTTAAGTGTGATTCTCTATGAATTGATTGGAAGTGAGCACACAAGTAGACACAAAATAAAATATTAGGCCTAGAAGCAGTCAAATATAATAGAGAACATATCATACCTATGTACAAATTATGATCTACCTTACCACTTACCTCGTCCTTCTCAAGAATACAAGTAGGATGCACGGGTGTATTTGCTATCTTGCATTCACACAAGTCAAATTTTTTCAGAAGTTCTTTTGTGTACTTGCTCTAATGGATGAACGTCTTTTCTGGGCCTTGATTAATTTGGATTCCCATGAAGAACTTGAGTTCTCCCATCAAGCTCATCTCAAACTCAACTTGTATAGATTTAGCAAATTTCTTGCACAAAATGGCATTATCATAATCAAATGTAATATCATCAACATATATATGAACTATCATAATGTTAGTTTTATAGGAAGAAATAGAATGAAATGAAATGGTAACTAATGAGATTCTATTGTTTGAATTAGTAAATAATAAATTGAATGAAACATGATTCAATCCATTTCATCCAATTCTCCTTTTTTTCCATCCTATTTGAGATGTATGTGGTGGAGTGAGACATTTTTAATAAAATAATCAAACAATTAAGTGAAATCTATATTTCATACCGATTCATTCCATTCTAATTCGTTATGTATGTTTCATTCCGCTTCACTCCGTTATATTCTATCAATTCATACATAATCTTAAATATATTCTTATTTTAATGTGTGACATTAATCTTATTAGGGGTGTTCAAAACCAAACCAACCCAATAGAAAATCGCAAAACCAAACAAAACCAAACCGAAACCGCAAAAAACCGCATTTGATTCGGATTAGTTTGGATCATTTTTTAACAAAACCGCATGGTTTGGTTTGGTTTGTATTTTACAAACTGAACCAAGCCGAACTAAACCGCATTATGTTACAACTTAAATTTTACTTAACTCGCATCTAACCCAAACCTAAATCTATTATACATTAGTCTTATGATTACAGACAATTTTCTCATCTTTACCGTTATGATTTCATTTTCAATCTTCTTAAATATCTCCTAACATTATCACTTCATCTTCACCACTTACATCTTGTCTCTTCTTATCTAATATCTACTCTCTTATATTGTTTCCTTTAACGCTTATTTTTTATGCAATTTTTCTCTTTCAATTTCATTTTATCGCACATCTTTATCTCTAATCTCTCTCTCTTATGTTCTTTCTTTTTCATCTTCACTAATTTCTCATCTCCTCTATTTTTTTGTTTTATTATAATATTTTTTATATTGTTTTATGCTATTATTTTATGTTTATTATTTCATTTTTGTCTAATCTAACTTTTGCATATTAAATGAGAAGTTATTGTCCAAATATGATTAGTTTTTTGGTTATAATTTAGTAGTGTATCATGTATGAATGACCAAATACAAAGTTATGTTGTCATATATATGTGTGAATGTATGACTCAACAAATTATTTGTAAAAAACCGAACCAACCGCACCGAACCAAACCGCATTGGTTTGGTTTGGTTTGATTTTTTTCCTAAAAGTCAACCGAACTAAACCAAACCGCATGTCTTTTTCTCTCGCGGTTCGGATGATTTTTTGCGTCAAAACCGTCCAAACCGCACCGCGAACACCCTTAAATCCTATATTGTTTTTATCGGTGATATCCAAACGTCCAAATTAGCCACACTTAGCAAAAGAATAATTGATGTTGATTGACATGTGCTAACTTTAACATTTTGATTTATTCAATAAATTTTTGTTATAGAAACTTTTTTTAATAACTTTCATACTTTTTTTTATCATAGCTTAGACTCTGAATATAGTTTTTTTTTCATTTTATACTTTCGCTCTCATGTAAAAAACTTTTTAAGTTGGCATTGAAAATGTGAGTAAAATTTAGGGTGTGAGTGCTCTAAATGCATCTGTCCTTGTCATAAAGTTTTTCATGATGACCAAAGTAGTGCATTGAATATAGTAAATGAAAATACAGCAATGCTTCTTTTTGCTGCGACCACAGAAAAAAGTCTAAACAAATATGATGATGGCATTGAAATATGAAGATTTTGTGCTTGAATAAGCTATTTCTACTTCACACGAAACAAACGTGCTATTCTCCTATATATAATTGCTTCTCCCACTAATTTTGCTTATACTAAAAAGATCTTTGATTGAAACTGAATGAAACTTACGTCAAACTCTATGCAGATAAAAGTGTCTGCCAAATAAGGACTAGCGTGCATTTGTTGTTGCTCTCTCTATTGTACCACTCTTGTACTAAAGTGATTCCAACACTAAATTTGCGACTAAATTATTTATGATTTTTTATAAGCAAAATTTATTAATTAGAGTATAAGGGGTACTCAATCTAAATACAATTAAATAATGAAGATTTTGTGAACTTCTAAACATGTTAAGTGATTCAGCTATTCTTTGCTTCAAAAATCAAATTATATTTCACAAAGATTTGAATTGAAACATGTATGTAGCTCTTGGAGTAATATTTTAATTTAATGAAAAATGCTAACCAATATCTTCGAAATACTCTTTTAGACCTTAAAATAGTATAAAAAAATTTAAAATTTCCATAATTTTATGTCTGAAAAATTGAAATAATTAATTTTTTATAAAATATTTTTCATTTTTGAATTGTTTCAAAAGTGCTATGAGGATACTGATCAGCAAGACCTTAATTTAATTGTTATCTGCTATCAAAAGTTTTTTTATATCTTATATATATTTTATCAGTTTTATCACTGATGATGACAGGGCACAAGATGTGTGAATTGACACATAATAGACAACTCTTTTTTTATATAATAACAGTTTATTTTTCAATTATCTTCAGGTTGATTTTTAGTGAATTTATTTATAAAAATCGTTATAATTAAAAATAAATTGAATCTAAAGTGATTTATTTTTTAATAATTTTATGTAAAATTGAATTGAAAAGTAAATTTTAATGTAAATATTAAATTTAAATTCAAATATTATAAATTATATCTTCAATTAATACTAGAGGAAGAAATCAATTTTATTTTAGAAGAATTAAACACCTCAAAATAATTATATTTTTCTTATAAAAATTAGTTCTTCCAAAAGATAAACCAACCTATAATTCATCAATCTTCCTTGTTTTCTCCAATTTTCCTTTCTATTCTTTTTATGTTTGCCATTTTTATTGAACCTTAAACACAATTACTTTTTAAAACAACAATAACCCTGAATTTATGAGGAATAGATTAGATGATTTTGAGTTTCCATGACTTTGATAATTTTGATAATTTTAATTATATGAGTGAGAGTGATATAAAAGAGAGATAGAGAGAAAGTCTTTGTGACTTTTCCTTTCTATAGTCATTCAAACTTAACTCAAAATTATATTCATGTGTTGTTAGAGCTTCTCTGATGTAGATTTTATGAAAATATAAGTTGGGTCAAAGAGTGTATTTATTCAATTCCCAAACAGATAGTAGAAAGAGAGAAATTGAATTATTGATATAAATAAAAAGAGTTAGTTTGAATTTTCTTCACTATTTCACTATATTACCTCTAAAAATGTGAGTGTAACGTGGTTTGGGAGATTGTGTGTCATGTGAGGATTTAGAGATTTATAAATTTTTCATCCAAAAAATTATAATTGAGAGGATTTGTTTATACAAAATTCGTAGTTGAGAATGTTTGTACTTTTTCTTTAAAAAAATTTGAAGCTAGGAGAATTTATAATATTTTCTTTCAATATAATATTTTGCTCCTATATATAAGAGACAATTCATTTTTTAAATTCATTGAATAATCAATGTATTTGATCAATTTATAGACTAGGTACATTGATTATTCAATGAATCTAAAAATTGAATTGTCTCTTATATATAGGAACGGAGGTAGTAGTTTAGAGAGTTTGTAATTTTTCTGTGAAAAAATTGTAATATAAAGGGTTCGCAATTTTTCTATTCAAAAATTGTAGTTTGAAAAGTTTCCAATTTTTTACTTCAAAATTATAATTATATGAAAGAGTTAATAATTCCGTCCATGTAAAAAATTTAAAAATTAAATAATAAATAATAAATTTATAAGTTTTATTTTGAATTGTTTTGCTTCCTTTACTGATATGTGGGTATGTTTTCAGGGTGTAGAGATTTATGCTTTTGTTATTTTCCCAATAATACATAGTGATCTCTCTCATAATTAATAGCTAAATACAAGATTAAATAGATGAGTGTATTTTATAAGGACTTGGGTTTTCTTTAACTTGCTCTTCTCCTTTCTCTAAGTTCTTATCTCTCTCTTAATTTCATCTTTAGTCATCATTAAAAAACAAAAACATAATCAAGAGAAAGAATGAAATTAAGAAAGAGATAAAGAGTAACGAGAGTGAAAGAGAGAAAAAGAAAGGAGAGAATTCAAAGTAATTTTATAGTTGATCATTCGTATAGTGACTTATTTGTTATAGTGTTACTCATACGTGTAAATTTTAAATAAAAAAATTAAGTAAATATATGGACTAAATGATCAAATATATATAGACTAAATTGATAAATTTATTCCTAGAATTTTTCATACATGTAAGAACTTATATTAAACAATGATGAAGAACTTACTTCAAAGTTAGTTAAAAGTCGGTTTCAGTTTGTTAGCTAGTTAGATGCATTACTGTTGTACAAGTAATAATCCAATAAGAATGTAATAGGCTAGCAATTATGGTCATCCATCTCCATGTGTATATATAAGTGTGTTTGGTTCCGTGTTAAATTGTTGATGCCGCACTTTCTTTTTTTGACTATCTCACCGTGATTTATAGAAGTAGATATTCCTAACTTTTGGACAACCGTGGATTTCCACCGTGATTTTGATACTTTTCAAACATTCACTAATTGATGAATGAATAAAGCAAAAGAAATTATTTTGAGTTTAACGCAATCATGTACTTCTTGAATGCAAATATGGCATCATTCAGAAACTAAAGTTTCTCTTTAATTCATGCAAAAATTTACGTGATTCTTACCTCCACTTCTTTACCTTACTTTAATCGTCATAATTTTTATCCATTCATCATGCAATCACAAGTTAATCAATCTCTAATCGGTTCCAATGATGATATCAATTATGTTTACTATATTCATTCGAGTGTAGGTGTTAGATCCGTGAAACTCGCACTCCATTGAGGCTCTAATTACGAATCATGGTTATAATACATGCAACAATCACTTGGTGTCAACACTAATTTATGTTTTGTTGATGGATCTATCCAAGTTTTTAAGATTATTGGTCTCAATAGAGTTGTGCGGGAACCATGTAACTACTTAGTTCACTCATGGATTCTTTATTCACTTATTTGAACATATCGCTCATACCATTATTTTCTTGGAAAATGCTTTAGATGTGTGTATTTATCTCAAGAAGATTTTTCCAACGCAGATCGTATTCATATTTCTAATGCTTGTGCTGAGATCAATATTCTCAAACAAAGTTCTAAATTTGCCATTGAACTGCTTAGTCTTTGGAAGGAGCTTAATTCATATACACCAATGATGGTTTGTACTTGCATGTGTGGATATATGTGTTTGTAGGTACTACAACTATTATGCATTGATCTTGTAAGTGATTATAATGCTTTTTATGATAACTCTATTGTTCGGGGAATCATGATGGTAGATGTATTGCTTGATCATGTTGATCCTTGGTGATATCTTTCCAATTATCTCTAATGTTGTTGTTCATCCTGGTTATCTCAAGCTTCATTATGGAGAATATTAAAGATTCTAGTGAAGTTCTAAAGTCAAAGATAATGTAGCAAGAATCTTGAAGATTCAAAGTTGTGAATACTTGCCTAGTCGGCCATGCACTATCACAGTTTCTAAGTCATTAGAGTATTATAAAAATGTTAGAGTAACTCATAAGTTACTAAGAAAACTCTCACATTCACAAAATCTTTCGAGGACCTTCTCTCTTTGATAAAATCACCAAAAAAATATTTTTCACATATAATTAATTTGCTACAAGTCCAAATAATCAAGTATGAGCCAAAATTACATTGAATAATCGATTATCCTATAGGTCAAATCGATCATCTTAATTGTAATGTCTCATAATCGATTATTAGGATTGATGGTCAATTATTAATGGCGTAATTTAAAAAAAAATCGATTATTGAACTACATAATCGATTATTGGATATGCATAATCGGTTATGAACATTAAAAGGCTCATGGACCATTTTTTGCAACATTTTCTCCTATATAAGGAGGACATCTCCTCACTTTTCTCACACTAGAATGTAATTTTGAATCATTCTTCTCTATTTTAATCATTCTCCCTTATATTCTATCTTTCACTAAAAGTTGTCTTAGTGCCTTTGTGAGTGAAATACATATATGTGAGATTTTAGTTGTATGGTGTTCAACTATTTTATCAAGAGTGATTTTCTTGAAGTCTCTTGATTGGTTGTTGAGGTTACCCTTACAAAATCTTTGTTTAGTTTTCAAGATTAGTCGGTCAAAATCTCGCCTTGGTTCGTGAGCATAGCATGTGAAAATTCCACTTTGAGGGAACATTGGCAAAGGATTAGCCAAAATATTAGTTGAACTTCTATGAATCGTGGTGTAGTCTCTCATATCCCCGCCTATTTACTTTCCTTCATGTTTCTTTCCTTCCGTTTTCTGTTGATTTTATCTTTGTTTTAACTATACTATCACAAATTAATTATTTTAGTAATTAATCAAAAATTTAAATACCACAATTTATTCTCACCCTCATCTTGTTCATGGAGTCGCTTGTTAAACATTATTCACCATTGCAAATGTGAATCTATGATCTTTATATGAGATTTTCAACTTGAAGGTCAAATTATCCAATTTCTATAAGTTTGAATGATGTTTTTCTATTATTAAAACTTAAGTTCTACTAGTAGACATATGCCTTCATTTAACAAGATTTATTCTATGGTTATTCAAAAGGAAAGTAACAGTGTTGTGTTACTTCCTAAACATGATAATAATTTTAGCCGAATAGTCAAAATATTTTGATTAACGTGTATGATGCAAGAAAACCACGAGATAATATCGGGAATAAGAGCATTCACATCCATCATCTCTATTTGGTTTTTAAATGAGATTCACTTAATTTTTATATTATTTCACACTTTTCAATTATTTAAACAACTCATTTATAATTCTCAAATATCAATCTAACTCATCAAAAATTTAAAATAGATCACACTAAAACAAACAATATTCTCTACATTCATATTATATAATTATATTTTAGTATATTTTGAAGGAAAACGCTCTCACAGTAAAGAACGGTTACAAACTAAAGAATCAGTTTTCACTCAATATTCATAAACTGTGTAGCAACGATGAAAAGCTGTCGATAATTATGCTCTAAGTCTCATCCAATAACCAATCTGGTATTAATCAAGATAAATACCTTAGTTGATCAGTTTAATGCAACAGCCAAATTTGATGCCTCGACCCAACACTGCTCTTGCTCATGATATAACTGTTTGTTACATTTGTCACTTTTAAAGACACAAAAAAAGCTACTTTATAATTCTAGTTTTTTAAAAATATTTCAAAGATTTTAATTATTACTACATTATGATATATAGACCCCTTATCTACACCTTCCATTCATGGGCGCATTTTAATTGTCTTATATTATTTTAAAAGGTATATTTGGATAATTCTTCTTAAGTTGAAAGCATAAATTTCTGCTCAAGCTTAAAGTTTTGTCATTCTGTAAAGAATCAGTTTCAAATAAATCACAAATTTATTAGACATGATAGATGACGCGACTTATTTAGAAGATGGATGAATAGGTCATTAAATTAAAAAAATTTAAATAAAAATTATGGTTTTAAACTTGTTTAGAAAAGAGTGCACGCATAAGATTTTCAAAAATTGTCGTCTATACGAACCACGAACCACGTTATTAGAAATCAGATATACAAAATGATTATGCAACGAATACAACAATTTAGAATTATATATATATATATATATATATATATATATATATATATATATATATATATATATATATATATATATATATATATATATATATATAAATAAATAAATCAAGTAACAATTATTTAATGTTTGTAGCATGTTGCTTGCAATACTATATTCAATGGTAACTAGTAAAAGAACAAAGTAATCAATTTGTCGAACACTTGGTGTGCGATTGAATTTTCAAAAAAATTTGAAATGTGTTGATATAACAAATCACTTATAACCAAAAGTGATTATAAGCAAGTCAACATACAATTGAAAACAAAAATATCGAAAAGTTCCTACGAATCGATTGATTACTCAATGATGTACAAATTGATATATGAAAATTAAAGTAACTAAAACGATAAAGGAAAACGACACAAAGATTTGTCTTCACAGTTCTCCACTTTCGCCTGTGTGAACGTATGCCCAATTCCAATAGAATTAAAATAATTCTTACTATGCAAAAAAGTTGATACAAGATAAGTGTTCCAAGAGCAACTTCACAAACTCTAACGTTTGTTGTTGATTCAACCTCTCCCTTTCCTTCTATCTTAAGAAAGACCAAGACACAATATATTCCAATTGACTTGTTGATATTGCTACTCATTTGTGTTCTTTATCTCCAAAGCTTTGGCGCACAATCAATTGTACCTATTGCAACATAAGACTTCAATTAGTTGCTCTCACGCTACTTCTTTTGGATTCTTTATCTCCAACGCCTTTCACTAGGTCGCAATCCTCTTGAACGCCTTGCATGAAAATCTCAAATCAACCAATGATCTTGGAGGACAAACTCGCGGTTTTCCAATTGAAGACCCGCAAATCTCAATCCAATATTTCGGCCACACAAGAACCTAGTTGGACGTTATCGAACGTCGCTTAGATGTCACCCCAACAAAAGATTATTATGTGTGATTTGTTAGTGTGTATGCATAAGTTAGAGGTTGATGGTGATGAGAAAATACATGAAATTTTATGGTAGCATCAAGTTGAAATGATGCATGAATGACGATTATAGTTGTGGATGGTGTAGAAAGGAGTATTTAATTTAAAGGAATAAAAATTGACTCAAGAGGGTAAGATGGTATGTATGGAAAAAATAAAGTAGCATTTTCCTTTACTATAGTAGATGAGTTTCCAAATTTGATCGTAATCTAAAAATATAAATTTTAAATTCTTGATATGTTCATCATATACATATAACTGCATTTCGACAGGCAAAGGCTACAAATTAAAATTCCATCGTGTCGACCGAAACGTATATGTAAACACATGCGCTTCAATTTGTGATGACTTTTGACTTTTGAAAAGACCAAATTCCATATGTTTAATATGATTCCAAGCCTCACACCACATAACTTAAACCTCCACTATCAAGAAATATAAAGTTCTTTGATATTATTCAAAACAATTCCTTATTTCACAATTCTATTATCTATACATCTAAAAGCATTATACATCAAATTAAAATAGAATACACAAAAAATGGAATGAATGAGAAGAAATATAACACCTTCTAAACTAGGAATAGAAATCCTTCTATACTTGTTACTTCTTAAATTCTTTGATTTTATGATCATGATGATTATTTGAAGTTATTTTATGTTATGAATAAGTTTTCGTTTTGCATAATTCTTCACCAAACATGAGTCAAGTAAAGGTTTTGGTTCTTTTGCTATGCTACTTTACAAAATCATAGAATCAAACTTGTTTGTAGAATAATCATATTTTGAGGATGTATTGTTGGTTTCAAAGATTTTTACATCTTCACCCACAAGATATTTATCGCAATAAATGTCACTTTTCATGAACATATAATCCCTTAATATGTTCAAAGTTTATCTACCACCATAGTTAGGAATCCTCATGACTCACAAAAGTCAAGTTTTAGTCCACCTAATTCTATGAGAAAAGGAACCTCGAGGATCAAATGTCAATAATTTGTCATAATCAAATGAGTGAGAAAATCTCAAACCTAATTGTTAGCTTTAGAATTTTTGAAAATCAATGAAATCCCTAATTTTGACGTGGAATGTATATTTGACACGTTAGTTGAATGGAGTTGTGAAAATGAAATTTAAGATCGTATATTAGGTCAAATTTTAAAATAGATGCCCTATTTAAGTTACCTTAACACAAGTAAATGAAGTTGAATTTATTTCTTAATCGTTTGCATAACCTTTAAACTATATTCCTTAACATTACCTTTCTTAAAATTTGCCACACCTTAAGATTGTGTTTAGATTAATAAAACATAAGCTGGATAAAATATGATGGAGTGAAATAAAGTAGAATAGAATATAGATCTCACTCTATTGTTGATTATTTATGACTGTCTCATTTCATCTCATACACTTCAAATTAGAAGGAACAAAAATGAAAATTGAATAGAATAGAATGAAATGTATTCCATCATTCGATTCCATTTCATCTTTTATTTACAAATCCAAAAAGATTACCTTATTCGTCACCTTTCATTCCATCTTATACCATCAATCTAAATATATCTTAAGACTTTTATTTTAAGCGGATGGAATAATTAAGGATATTATAGATAAAATGAAAGTTATTGTTTAAAAGGTAAAAATTTAGACATTGTCTGGTACTGACCTGTGAGTAAAAGTGTACAAAGGTTTATCAGATTGAATCCGAAGAAAGAAGTTAATCAAGAGTTGTTCCCAAAGATAATCAACTGGGAATGTATAGAAGAATGAAATAAGTTACTTGGGGACTTATGCCCGGGAAAAAGAAGACTATAACCTGGCTTGGGAATACGCTAGAAACAAAAAAGGTCTTTCTCTTGGAGAGATATTCTCATCAGATATGTATCACCAGATGAGTAAATTTAACCACAATTTGAAGCAAAACTTTGAGATGCAAAAATGCAATGAATGATGCTATTATGTTCAATGTCATGCATGTTATATGTCATGTTCAACACTTGACAAAGACACTAAAGGATCATTTTGAAAAGGTTCCAACACATTTCGAATAAATCTTTAAATTAAGAATGGTGTATATTCACTAATGAAGAATTTGAGCATGTTTTACACTTTCCGGAAAGAAAGGTTTCATTGGCAACTTGGATCGGGATTCTTTTGGATAAGAATACCGCCCTTTGATGATTTCTCGATGAGGAGAAGACCATTGGCTTAATCCAATCGATCGAAACACTATTGGAGAAACAGAAGTTATTTTGTTCATAGTTTCAAAGGAGAATTTTGCTTTTGTTTCAAAATTTTGAAGTAAAATTCATTTAAAACATTTTAGTTTCAAAAAGTGATTTTCACAATAAAAGCTATTTTGCAAAATGAATAAAGTAGGAATTGCAAACAAAAGCACAAGGCTCAAATTTATTGAATAGAATGGTAATCACCAAGGCGTGATTCCATGAACTATTTACAAAAGTCGAAATGATAATTTATTGGGAAAAGGCTACATTGAAAGCAAATAACCACTACTATCCCTAACAACTTTGAATTCCAACTGCGTTTGTTGCTCGTAAGAGTTGATTGAAGATCCGTTGATGGAAGATTCTTCATGTGGACAAAATATGGATCGACCGCAGCATTTTGTCGCTTTGTATCCTTGTTTTGCCTAGATCGCTTTTCGTGTTTTCGATCTATCGTGATAATTTCGCTTATTGTCTCTAATTTTGCTCGGATCGCTTTTCGTGTTTTCAATCCACCGAGACGCTATTTTTGCTGCCGCCTTTTCGGTTTTCGATTTACTGAAATGTTTTTTTTAGACAAAATATTTTTGATCGCACAAGATTCAGGTGGTACGGAGTTCATCGCCGTCCATGGTTGTGAGAGTCATAGCACCGCAGAGAAGCTTTTGACGATGTATGGGCCTTCAGAATTAGGAGTCCATTTGCCCTTAGAATCGCTTTGAAAAGACGTAATCTTTTAAGCACGAGGTCGCTTCTCGAATTCACGAGGCCGACCTTTGTCGTAAAAGCTTTCATTCTTCTTGATAGAGTTGTCCGTGATACAGAGCGGCCGCTCTTCAATTAAGTTCGCTGGTCGACCGCTTGACACCATTCGCCTCGATAGCTTAGTTTCCATGAGAACTCTCATTGACGGATCTCAACTTCTACGGGAGCACTGCCCATGCCGATACTAGAGAAAAGGAGTTCTCGCTAAGTGCGATCGAGGTACGATACCCATGCAGAAAAATGGCAGATTGCATGCCTTGTAAGTGATGACCATTTTCCGACGATCTTTTGATGTTCTTGTTGGCGCTTCAACGCCTGCTCATCTTTGGCCTATGAGACGAGTTATGATGCTCAATCTTGAATTCTCACACGCTCTTTCATCATTTTGTTGTTCAAGTTTGATCCATTGTCGTGAATGATCTTACTTGGAATTCCATATCTCCAAATGAGGTTGTTCTTGATGAACCACAACCACTTGTCTTGTGACGCTTGGCGTAAGATGTCGCTCGACCCATTCGTGAAGTAATCAGCTACCTAAGCTTGATGTCCGCTGGACGCTTTTGGTTCAATCATTCCAATCATGTCAATGCCCCACATGGAGAAAGGCCACGAGAGAGAGAACGTGAGTAGAGCGGAGGCACATGGATCTTATCCGCGTAGATCCGCACTGTGACATCTTTTAACGTGTTTGCGTAGAATCGATTCCATTATCCAATAGTATCCTCGCTTTAAGATCTTTCTCGATATTGATGCCCATTTGAATGGGTTCCAAAGGACCCTTCATGCACTTTATGGATGATCGTGTTCGCTTCTTGTCCTGTCGACGATCCGAAAGCGTAACCATGTCAAGTTTCTTTTGTATAGCACATCATTGAGAAGAAATTCCGGAAAGCCTCCTAGAGTTTTCTTATCCTTGTACGATGCCCCGAGTGGGTACTCTCGTTTGAAGGAAACGCTTGATGTCGGAAACCACGGCTTATCGTCAAGACTCGTCAATGTAAACACATATGTCATTTTCAAGACTGATGCGAATTCTCCGCATATCATTCCAATCAGACTTTGAATATGGAAGATAGAGTACAAGGCCTCGCCATCCGATTTTGATCTCGAGGATATGATGCGCCTCAACTTTGTGAAGAAAGTCAACAATCGCCTCTGCATAATCTCTCAGAAGGAATTAGACCAAGATGATGAGTTTCATACTTGTCTTTGATTTGATTGATCACAAGGGTCGAGTCTCCATATATATCAAGGATCTTGATCCTCAAGTCGATGGCTTCTTCAATACCCATGATGCATGCTTCATATTCGCTATGTTGTTGGTGCAATCAAATAGCAATCAAGGAAACGGATATGAGAACCCTGGAGTGATGATGACCCCAATTCCATTGCTAAAACATTTATACCCATCAAGACTAGGCCCCATCGGATTCGATCCGTCCTTCTCGTGTAAGTTCGTCACAATCTTTCATCTTCAAGTACATAACATCCTCGTCTGGAAATCAAACTTGAGAGATTGGCCTGAGCTATCGATAAGCCAAGTGATCGAGAATGCTTCCTTTAACCGCTCGAGCGTGGTATTATGTCATATTCGATAGTAGCATTTGCCATCGAGCGATTCTCCTGCTAAGCGTGCTTCTCAAATACGATTGATAGGATCCATTTTGGATATTAACCAAGTCGGGTGATTGATCATGTATCGGGCGAAGACGCTTTGAAGCCCATACCAAAGCGCAATGTTTTTCGAGCATGGAGTAACGAGTTTCACACTGTGAATTTCTTACTCAAGTAGTACATGCTCCTTCACCGGTTTCATCTTGTTGTCCAAGTACGCACCCATGGACTCTTCTAGTACGGTAAGGTATATGATCAATGGTCTTCCTTCCAATCGAGGGATCAAGATTGGTGGTTCCGACAGTATATTCTTGATATCACGAATGCTCTTGGCAATCTTCCGCCCACACTACCTTTGATCTTTTGCGAAGTTTGAATATCGCCCGGTGTAGCGTCTATCCGAGAGAGAATCTGAGATGTAATTTAATCGCCCAAGAAATCCTCTTACTTGCTTTTCCATGTGGTGTAGGCATTTCCTGAATAGCCTTGACTTTGTCAGGTCACTTCAATTCCTCTTTGATCGACGATGAAACCTAGGAGTTTTCCGATCTTACCCCAAAGGTACATTTGTTAGGATTCATGAGCTAAACTTCCTTAGTCGTTGAAACAACTTTAAGAGATAGTCTATATGTTCCTCTTCAAGGTCGACTTTGCTATCATGTCCACGAGACCTCGATCTCTTTGTGCATCATATCATGAAAGAGAGTAGTCATTGCCCGTAAGTTGCATACCGCATTCTTTAATCCAAATGGCATTACCTTGTAGCAAAAGTGCCCCATGGCGTGATGAAAGATGTCTTCCATGTCTTGAGCCATTCGATCCGATTATAACCGAGAAACCATCCATGAAGGAAAAGACGTTGAATTTGCAAGATTATCCACTAGCATGTCGATATGCGAAGTGGAAATCGCTCTTTGACTAGCTTTGTTCGCATCCCGTAGTCAACACATTCGACCTTTCCATCTTCTTGATACAGTACTATGTTGGCTAGCCATTGAGG
The DNA here is from genome assembly GCA_021764765.1 of Vicia sativa. Classification (NCBI taxonomy): domain Eukaryota; kingdom Viridiplantae; phylum Streptophyta; class Magnoliopsida; order Fabales; family Fabaceae; genus Vicia; species Vicia sativa. The sequence goes on along the minus strand of CM038795.1, from coordinate 204,641,555 downwards.
ATACTCGTAGGACAAGGAAACCAAATATTGAGTCTTTTGAACTTCCTTTAATTTTCTCACCATTTCAGATGAACTCCTCGCTTTTGCTTAACTGACATTCTGGTTTTAACTAAGTGATGCTCTACTATGCGGTATCCAAACCCGCATGTCCGGTAGGACCAAGCAAACACATCAACGTATTCTTTGAGAAGACTTATCGCTTGCCTTTGACACCGCTGCTGAGTGAAGTCTGATATTTACTTTTTGTATCTTCCTCTAACCCAAGTTGATTGCTTCTAGAGGTTCTTGTGAGGTGAATGATCCTTCCTCGTGTTTTAGCAAATTAGAAATTTCATCCGGATCTCTTCTTCAACTCTTCTTCAAGAATCTCGTAGGATTTCAAAGTTGAGAGAGCGAGAGTTACCGCTTTCAATGGATTTGTCCATTTGTTTAATCTGATTTTTGATTTATGTTTGATTAAAAGTTTTTATCATCATTTTTTTTGAAAGTTAATGTGAAAGTGTTGCGTATTAATTTTCATTATGATTTTTTTGAAGATTTTTTTACCGTGTTTTTAGGATTATCATTTCCTAAAAGGGTAAAATGAAAATAAACACAGAGAGTGGAAACAAACAACGATTTTATTTATGTTTCACAATATGAACAGGCCCTAAATACAAACTCATTTGTCTTGGGCAAGACAAAGAGAAATTATTTAAAAGCTAAACCCTATAAACATCTCTTCGCTTTGGGCGCGAGAGTTCAAAAAAAAAAGCAAAGATAAACTACTTAGAGCTATGAACATTAGTCCTAACTTCAACAGTTTCCATAGTGACGAACCCTTGAAGTCGAGGTACTTTGCAATTTTCCGCTTGTTTAACCTCGAGTAAACTTTGATTGTCCGAAAGGTGCGAAGACTCGACGATGGCTTTGCCTTTGGTGCCTTAAAGCGATCTTCTTGATTAACAGATCAAGTATGAGAGATAGCCTTTGTACTTTCGTTGATCTTTGTGTTGAATATCGGGATTCCTTCCGCCTTGAGTGAAGAGACTCTCACGACACTTTCCGATCGTATCCCGAATCATACCTTGATCTTCAAAGGATCATGTTGATGTAGTGGTAACCGTGATCCGCTTGGTGAAACCATGTGACGTGTGAAACAGTAGATCTCATTTGGGACCTCGATCCGCTTGATTAGTTTGAGAAGACGAGTATTCCTCTTCCGATCGACTAGGGTAGTCAAAGTCATCACCCCATCCCGTGGGTTGATATCTTCAATCCGATTTTTGAGTCAGCAGAGTATTTCACCATGTAGTCGTATTGCCACTTGGTTCTCCCAAGGTATCCCAAATTTCAAGTAGGACTCGTGGATTTTCATGTTGCAGTAGGACATGTCTGAATTGACCGGTGCATATGATTCCTCTTGAGACACATATTCGTGGCTATTCAAATAAGTGCTCCATTCTTCGATTCGTATGGATCATCTTCATCCTCTTCAATGGTTACAACATTAACCTCTTTATGAATGTGGTTTAAGAAACCTCCACTGGAAATACTTCCTTGATCGTGGGAAGTGCTTCATCTTTCTCTTGTTTTTGGAGAATACGTGTGAACCCGAGTCCCGCCTGCTTCATTCTTGACAGTTTGATAACTTGTCCCCATCCTCGAGTATTGCCATCTTTCACCATTTGTGCCGCTTTATATGAAGAGATAGATGATCTATTTTTAGTAGATTCATCTTCTAACGGATTTTCCGGGAGATGCGCGCTCAATGTCATTAGCAAGTGATGAAGGAGAAACTGGATAGATGACTTACAAGTAAAGCTTGTTCACCGATGGTCACCAACTTTCCATTTATCGTGAATTTTAATTTCTGATGGAGAGTAGAAGTTACGTTCTCCATCGGGATCCAAGGTCTTCCTAGCAAGCAACTATACGCAACTGGTACGCCCATGACTTGAACGTAATTTGAAAGTGGAGGGCTAATTGTCATTGAGATCAACTTCCCCAATAACCGACTTTCTCGATCCATCGAAAGCTCTTACTATGATGTCGTTGAACTTCATTATGCTCCTTTGTGTAAACGAAACGCCTTTTGGCATTACATTTAAAGACGAACCCATCTATCCACCAATACATTGATAGGGAATGCAAATCATCGAGATGTGCAAGGCTGTTGGATCTTTCCTTCTTCCTAAGTTCTTCGTCACTAAAACTCGATTATTGCAGTTGTTATGTTGAGACGATCCTCCAAATTGGTCTCAGAGTCACATCGTGATCCACATAAGCCGGTCTAGTACTCTCATCAAAGCTTCTCGGTGAGCTTCAGAGTTAAGGAGTAAAGACAAGATTGAAATTTTTGAAGGAGTCTGTGATCAATTGGTCTACGACTGATATTCGCTCTTCTTGATTAGTTTCAAGATCTCGTCAAAGTTCGAGTTGATGTTGGTTCCATCAAGAGAACCAATGTTTGTACCGGGTTAACAATGGGAATCGCATGTGATTCTCGAGGATATGTTAACTTGGTTTTGTTTAACAAATGAGTGAAGGCGCATTTTGGTGGCATGGAGCGTGTACTGCCCACTTCGCTGCTACTCGTCCGATTTCTATATTGACATTAATGGAAGTGTAGGTATGGGTTTTCTTCCCATCCTCTATCAAGGTTGCATTGTACCGGTAAGGAATTGCTCTAGTAGAACCTACAACAGACCGTGGGCAAATCACCAAAGGAGATGTTGGAATGTTGGAACCACCGACGCGATCTCCACATGCTCGGTATGTTGAAACAAGGGATCACAACGTTACTTCGGGATTTTCCGAGTTGATATCGAGACTAAAAGCTCATGGAAAATGCCCTATTGTATTTACGCCATGGTCATCTTGTTTCTAGAATTTGTAAATCACCAATGTCAACAAATGTTGAATATCTGCCTATGGTGGGACATCCATGGATATTCTTGGAGCAGATATAGCAAGTCGCATAATCATGCTTAGTGAAGGTACTCATTTTATCGTATGCTTCATGAAGATGCACCAAGTTTCCTTTGACTAAGTTTACATCTCCGTGACAAGGTACTGCCTGTATTCCTTAGCATTAGATTCACCGAGTGTCCACTATGGCTGGAAGTGGATTGGCTTGCACATCGGACTTGTTTTCAAGGAAAGAAGATTAGCCTTTACTAATCCTCGCATTTCCGCCTTCAATGCTATGCAATGCTCAAGGTCATGGCCCGGTGCCCTTGGTGAAAAGGGCAAGACATGTCGCCTTTGTACCACCATGGTAGTTTTTCGTGGACCGGAGGTGGTAACCTTGTCTCGTATTAGATTCCTTTATAGTGCAGGTAAAGTTCTGTACGCCATGGAATTGGGTCGAATCGAGTGACCCGAGGCGACGGTTTTGTTGTGAAACCGCCGAGCTCTGACGAGGTCCGTTGAGTTTGTTGATTTTGTTGAAATTATGAGCAATTCTCGAGTTGTGTTGACAAGGTGCTATGGCAGCACCGTCGTTGTTGAATGACATTTTGCGTGGTTTCTGGATACCATTCCTACGCCATGTTCTTTTTTCCTTGGGAAACTGGTTCCAACTTTCTTGGTATTACTAGAAGATCCTACTTCCTTGGTTAGACGTCCCGTCCGAACCCTTCTTCTAGTCGCATTCCCATGCTTACCATTTCATTGAAGTCTCTGAGCGCTTAGCGATCATTCGCTATAGTAGAATGAGTTTAGAGTATTCAAGAATACCTTAGTCATCTCTTTTCTTCCAAGGGCGGGTTGACTGGGCGCAATTTCCTCCATCACAAGATATTCCTTGAATGTCTCTTCCTTTTGAGACATGGAGCGGAGTTGATCCCTATCGTGAGCCATATCCAAGTTGAATTTGTATTGTCGACGAAGGCTTTACCTAAGTCGTTGAATGTTTGATATTCGTGTGTCTAAACCCATGTACCACTTCGGCGGCACCGGTGAGACTATCCCGAAGTAATGAATTAACAATTGATGATCCTCATTGTACGAGACATTTTCCTAGCATACATTGTAAGATGACTTGAGGACAAGAATTCCTTTGTACTTTTCAAATCCGGATTTTGAATTTCGTGTATTTTTACACGAGGAACTAAAGAGATCCTGGCGCTTTTCCCAAACAATTCTTTTCCTCGAATCGTTTTTATCTCAAGCTGCATTTTGAGGAGTTGTTCCTCGAGATTTTCCATTGAACCACGAGCGTTCGTGTTATTTCCTGGAGTGTGATGAACTTCTTCGTCGGTGGTAGTGTGCACTACGGAAGCTGAGTTCAACATGATCGGTTGAGAAACCGACATTGTTACTTGTGGAAAAGTTATTCCACGTTGTGGAGTGAACGTGAGGCTGCCGCAGTAGGTATTTCAAGCGAGGTTGTTTGAGAAGTCGGTTGGCGAACCCAATGCCGGGTTAAAAGGCATTCCCATGGATAGCCCTCCGCATGCCGAAAGGTGAATACTGATCATGACAAATGAAACCGAGTAGTAGTATCCTCTCAAGTTGCTATTTGTTTTGACCGCCGATGTCGCTTGTTGACTTTTGCGCCGTGGTGCTTAGTTGACCAAAGATGAGTCTTTCCACTTCTTCTTGTAGCGTAGTTACCGTACTACGAGTTCAACGTTTTCTTGCTCAAAATTCTCCATTACTTTTCTTTTGATCCGTATCGACGCTCGAAGTTGGTCATGGACGCAATGAAACTCTAAGACGCGATACTGACAATTTTCTATCTCGAAAAGTGACAGTTCAAAATCGTGAATGATTAGACTTAGATGGTAGACTTAAATGCAAAGTATGATGCATGAATATGATTGTAAAGAAAAGAAATTTCCAAAGAATTTATGCTAAACGAGATATTTCTCGCAAATATTTGATGGAAAACACAAATTTTATTGATTAATGAAGGAAGATTACAACAATTGTTTTTTGTTGGAGCATTGCTCACACAAATGATAATAAATGATAAAATTACAAACTAAATTAAACTAATTAAACATCTTCGCGGATGACGATCCAAAGGCTTGATGCAGCCTTCACTTCGGATTTCCTTCCCATAGTGAGCTTTTAGTTTGGCTTTCGCTTTTAGCTTGCTAATGACTCTTTCCACTCGCTGAGCGGGCTTGCTGGTTGTCATTTCCTCAAGCTTTTCCTTTCTTTGACGATTTCTGATGGCGTTATCCTTCCTCGCGAATCTTCTCATCTTTCTCCATGAGCCATTCATCCCGGAAGTAGAGCTCTTTTCATGATCTTTGACTTGCTTCTTGAGCTTCTTATTCTCAAGGTTAGTCTTAAGGAATTTGCTTTCCAAAGCTTCCTTCTCAAACCTTATCTTGGTCAAGGCTTCTTGGTATTCTCCACAGCCTAACGGGAAAATTTGTTGATTTGGAAGCGATCGAACATGGGATCCTCATAAGTTAAGGCATTCAAATTCCTTCGCTCTTTCTTTATCCAAGAAGTGTAGGTTTCATGGCTACACAATTTTGCCTTACCTTTTCCTTTCTTTTCGGATGTGATGCCAAGCTTTGATCATCCTAGCTTTCAATCCTTGGGAATCCTCTCCTTCATGATAGAAGTAGCTTTCACCAGAAACCGGAGGTTTACTAATTTGCGATCCGAAATGACGCTTTGCTAGGAATGGGTTGTAGTTGATTCCTCCTTCGCACCAATGAGAGGTACGCTGGCAAATTCTCCAGCTCTCAATGATTTCCATCTCATTGTTTGCCAAAGTATACCAATGGATATCGCTGCTTGTAAGAGACATGAGTCTTTCGACCAATGCCACTGCCTTTGTTTTCGCGAAGATAGGAGATTTAGTGTGAGACAATCCATTTGAAAACAGAGGTACACAACACACGATAGTTCCGCCTCGACGATTCCTATGATGAATAGAGACGACGTGTCACCAAGGTGGTGGGAACGGATTTCCAATCGAAAGATCCTTATGGCGTTGATATCAACGAAATTTGGGACGCTGGGAAACAACACCAATCCATAGAGGAGTAAAGCTAAAATAGCTTCAAAGGCTACCATACTACCGGCTTCGAGAATTTGAGAGCCTTCTCCATTAGGAACTTTGTTAGTCCTAAGAGTTTTCCTCCGTAGTTAGGTTTTTGTCTATCTCGTGTTTCTTTAAATGAGTCATTGTTGCAATGACTTGTGACTTAGGAATGGCTTCCAAACCATTGAAAGGCACTTTGTCCGACATCGAGATTCCTAGGATATGCGATACTCTTCCAAAGTAGGCATCAACCGATAATCGTGGAAAGTGAAACAATGATAGATCGGATCGTAGAACCGAACGGGTTTTGAGAAGTCCTTCATCAACGCGCATGCTCAAAAGAGTTAAAAGAGTTCCAGCGCTTTCAAACCGAGGGATCTTCTACCAAGGATGCTAACTCTTTCAACTTTCCTACGCCAGAATCCTAAACTGTATCTTTGGTGAATCTTCCTCCACGTCCATCACTCTAACCTAAAATATTTTACAAAGAAACATCTCTAAATTCTTTGAAATGGAAAGAGAAATGAAGTTTTTTTTTGTTTTTGAATGAATGAATGAATGCATGAATGCAACAAACATGGTTAGTAGTTATACACACGGGCAAGCGCTCAAGTCACGAGCATGAAGCCAACGATAAGAATCAACGGGTTAAGTTCTAAGGGCTTATTCATCGTGAATCGGTTCTATCGATAATACAGCTCAACACTCTCTTCAAAACATTATTGGATTTGTTGAATACCGATGGTCCAATAATATTTTCAAGAGAAACTCACTGATCGTAGTATCGCATGACAATTACCTAGGCTTACACCAATAATCTCCGCACTACATCCTAATGGCTGTGATGGTTTATGTGTTCTACACCACTACCTCTTAAGTTCTCCGAAAATACAAATATTTCGCAATTACTTGCTTAAACACAATACCTCAAGACAACCTCCATCGCAAGGAAATATTAACTTCAAAGCATTGAACCGCCACGATTAATACCTCCACCTAGATCTTAAAATGTTTCTTAAATCCGGTTAGGATTTCTTTCCATCAAGTGAAATCGCGAAACACACAATAAAAAAACAGATATGCAAAATATGAAAAGCTTATCCCTTTCTTTCTTTTTGAAAACAAAAAAGCTTGGTGCTTTATGTGCAGTAACGCTTTTTGAAAATCAAAGTTTCAACGCATTCCCCAGAGTCGCCATTTTCCCGTCATAAAAGGTGACGCTACCGAGGATGCGAACGTGAGTTCGGATCTTCCGCACGCAACGATTTAAATCTTTGATTTGTTTATAAAGATGCGCGAGCATCAAGCTTTATTATTTTCAACACAAGAAAGATGATTTAATGATTATGAAAAGGGGAAAGTCAAATACCCTCAATTGATATTGGTATGCGTAACGACTAGCGCAAACTAGACATAACGCATTGGGGAGATTCTCAGTAAGGGGATTGTATATAAAGGGAATAGATGGAGCACCCTAAATATATGTAGTTATCTACAACTTTATATATGAATATGTTTGATATGTTTGTGTTTTTAATTGCTATTTCTATGATTGGGAAAGTTTCTCCTTTGGATTTTAAGAAATAGTAGATTATGTGGGATTCTAGGTTTTGTTATTATTGTGCTCGCAAAGATCTTGGATCTTTCTCGCATACATATCCCCTAGTGAATCGAGCATTTGTAGCTCGGATCTACAAGGTTCTATGGTTTGTTTGGTCCGAGGGAGATAGAAATTTGCTCGGCAAGGATGAGACCTTGTGGCTCACGTATTCTCAAAAGGATGTTGAGAAAGTCGAGCAATCGTAGTTCCCACTTATGCTAGTGGAAAGCAACGGATGTTAGTAAGAGACAGACAAATGTCATCTTAATGAAAATGTATCTAATCTATTTCATCACATACATTTTTGAAAAGTTTGATTGATTAAAATCTTTCATCGTAAGTATTAGGTGTTTTTTTCGAGTGTACAAGCTGCTACTACTTACATGTTTAAGAAAGATGTTTGAAAAGATGATTGAATCTTTTAACTGTAAGTATTGGGTGTTTTGCTTGAGTGTACAAGCGCTACCACTTACAATTAAGAGATGTTTTTGTTTGAAAAGTTTGAAAAGTTTTGATCAGATGTGATGTGATGATGAGATACTTCTTCCAGAGATGATAGATGTCTAAATCTCAAGGAGAAATTGATTGGATTAAAGGGATGCTTTTAGAAGCCCATGGGTCCTTGTATTGTTAGCCCAAGAGGAGGCATTCGAGGGTCATCGAGGGTCATCGAGGGTCCTTGTATGAAGCTCAAGAGGAAGCTATAGTGGTATGGTCGTTTTGGCTTGAAAGGGATTTCACCGAGAAATCATCCTTTTCTCGAATAAGAGCAATTTCACCGGAAATTTTACTCTGGGAATTTGAAAGTGATTTCACGGAAACCATCCTTTCGTGGTTCTATCTTAGCTGGTGATTCTTTGTATTGGAAGCCCAATAGAGGTCATAAGAGATTTCCTATCTCTTTCATTGTATGATGCCCAAGAGAAGGCTAAACTCAATGAGGAGTTCTTTTGAACGAAGCCCAAGAGGAGGCTGACTCAACAGGAGTGTTGTCTTATACGAAGCCTAAGCGAGGCTAACTCGGGAGAGTTTTTGTACAAAGCCCAAGAGAAGGCTGACCCATGCTAGGGATAAGTTATCTTGTATGAAGCCCAAGCGGAGGCTAAACTCAATTGGTGATGAGTTGTCTTGTATGAAGCCCAAGCGGAGGCTATACTGTGGGGAACCTATTGATTAGTCTAATTGTTATGTTATTATTAGACAGTTGTATAAACAGGTGTGTGTGTGTGTGTGATATGTATTCATGTGAGTTTATGAAGGAAATATAAACAATGCATGATGTTTATTTACAGCAGTTTATGAAATATAAACAAGTGTTTGTGAAACGAACGTTTAAAACGAGCGTAACTTGATTATTCACAAGTTTGAACTGTGTACAAGGAAATGAATATGTACACGAACGAGTTTTTATGTACGCATAAAGATGGATGTACATAGGAGGGTCGACTTACACCGAGGGAGGCCCATTGATTTGAAAGGCTTCACAGAATAATGCCTTTCAATACCAATGGTATTCAGTGTAAATGTACAGATGAAAGTAAATGATTGATCAAAGTTTATTCAGAAAAGTATTTAAAGAAAAGAGTATCTCAGATATGTATGTGATAAAGATTTTGAAAGAAGTATCTCTGTTATGTATGATAAAAGTATTTGAAAAGAAGTATCCTGTTATGTACGTATAAAAAGTTTGTTTAAAAATGTTTGAAAAAGTTTGATATGTACAAGGAAATATTATGTACATAAAAGAATGTTGGGACTTACACCGTGATGGAGGCCCATTGGTTTAAAAGAAATTTTGCCGTGAGAAACCTTCCTTTAGAACCAATGGATTCAGTGATAGACAAACGAATGAAAACAAATGAAAGAAATTTGTTTATGTTTGAATATTAACAATGATAATTTGAGTATGTACAAGTAAAACTAAATATGTACATAAAGGATTGGGACTTACACCATAAGGGAGGCCCATGATCGATCGAGAAATTCGAGAAGAAACGAATTCGCTTTTATCGCTTTAAATCGATCGATCATGGTAAAAGATGCAAGTTTGATGAAATGTTTTGAAAAATGATTTGAAAATGTTTTGAAATGTTGAAGTGAGGTTCATTTATGAGAAGTTTTGAAAAAATCGAAGTCGAAAACTTGAAAAATTCACCTTTAAGGAGGTTTGAAAAGTGTTGAAATCATCGCTTTCGCCCGATTAAAAATTAATCGATGAAATATTTTTTGGATTTTTTGACATAATCATAAAATATATATATTAAATGACAAGTGTGCAAAAAATCATCTCAAAATGAGAAGTTTTGATTGGTTAAAAAAAATTGTTGAAGTTTTATAAAAACATGAAAATATGAAGTTTTGTAAAAAAAAAATGGTCTTGCCGGGTTTTGAACCCATGACCTTGAGTGGGACGCGGTGGCGAAAGACCTAAGAGCAAGCAAGCAACCACTGAGCCAAACGCTACTTGAGTGTTAGTGGATTATGACACGCGTTAGAAAAGTATTGGAAATTTTAAATATTTGAATGAAGAACATGAAGAACGCGCCAACATCATGTTCTTCGTGGTTTTGATTTCGTAATTCAAATCCAAGCTAAATCTTCGTTTCTCAACCAAATTAAGTGAAATAAACATCAAACTTGATCGGTTTTTCATCACGAACATGATGGTGATTGTTAATTTCATTTATTTTAAGCCCTAATGTTTTGTTTCAAGAACACTGATGAACCCTAACTGAGAAACTCAAATTAAATGATGAAGGTTCGATGATTCTTGATTTTTTGAGGGTTAATGATCGTTTAGTGCGTAAAAACAATTGGCCAAGAGCTTTTCAAAAGATGCAAAGAATATGGATATCAAGTTCATATGTTCATACCGGAAAAGTGAGAATCAAGGAGCTCAAACGTGTTTCCGTAATTGGTTTCTTGATTGCTAAGCACCTTCACTCATGTATGGAAGCTTTGTGGATGGCCCGCTTGCTTTGAACTTGCTCCAATCTCTCCAAACCGCAACTCACAATACTTAAAACAAAACTCGAAATCGAGGTTAATGGTGTTACAATTGTGATTAATGGTTTGGATCATTCCTATGATGTATATGGATGATGTTTGAATGATTAGAACATAGTTTGATCAAGCCTAATTCCAAATCAATTCCATGGCGCTTTGAAAGTTTGAAAATAAAATGAAATTCTGATTTTTAGCTTGTTCATGTTGATTTTAAGTTTGAACAAGTTTGATAGTGATTATGAACATGTTTGACACCAAAGATCATCATGTTTTCACCGATTTTAAAATTGTGTTTCAAAAGTTCATCATGTTTTGATTTTAAGAAAGAAAAGAAAGCATGATTTTGCAATGCTTTGTGCATTTCTCTTGAATTGTGATATTTATAGGCAAATAGGTCTGAAATGTTAGGCAAGTGTCCATGGCATTTGGTGATTCAAGGATGACTTAAAGGGCAAGATTGTCATTTGTAAAGGAAAAGGAAACTTCCTTTTTTACCATGTGTTACAATTTTCATTTGATCCAATCCTCAATTATTACTTCTCATGATATTTATCAGTTCACATCCAATTTGGCAAGGTGGAAAGCTTCTAGATGAAGAAAACACAAATGACCTATAATTTGATGTTTTGACTTTGAAAATCAAGTTTCATGGAGCCTTATGTTTCAATTTCAAAACATAGCTAGACTCCATGGATTTGAGAGTTCTTGGACATTTTGGAAAGATTTTCCACAATCTACAACTTTCATGTTTTGAGTTTTTTCAAATTCCAATTGGAACTAGGTGAAAAATGGCTTGAAGTTTGAAAATGTGAAATTTCAACACTTAGAAATTTCTAAGTAGAAATTTTGACTTTTTGTTGACTTTTCCAAATTCTTTGATTTTTTATGATCATGATGGATCATTTGAAGTATTTTGATGATTGAAAAGTTTTGTTTTGAAAATTTGACCAAAAGTCAAAGTTTGACTTTTCTGCGTATGAAATTTCATCGACGTTTCAAATCGACGATGAATTTCTGAACCTCCGTGATGTTTTGAATCCGTAAATTAGGTCAAGATGTTATATCTAAGATATAATGACCAATCTCTATCCAAAAAGTCAATTTCACGCTCAAAAATCGAGAATGCCTATGCTCGACCAAAACCCTAATTGGTCGATCCTATCGATCTATGAGAAAAATGGATATCCGAGAGATGAAGGTCATGATTTGATCAAGATAGATCAAATGGAGTGAGAAAATCTCAAACCCTAATTGGTTAGCTCTTGAATCGATGAAAATCTGATGAAACCCATTTTGACTCGTGAATGCTATACCCGATTAATGCCGCTTTGAATCAAGTAGTCAGGCAACAATGCAAATGTAAGGTGGTATATTAGGTCAAAATTTGGGTAATGACACCCAACCCGGATTTAAGTAGAAACATTTTTAAGATCTAGGTGGAGATATTAATGAGAGCAGTTCAATGCTCTCGGGTTGGCTATTTCCTTGCTGGCAGTTGGAGGTTGTCTTGGGGTATTGTGTTTTAGTAAGCACTGCGAAAAACAATCAGATTTTCTGGGAATTTAAGAATGAAAAGTGGACTGTAGAACACACATAAACCATCCTGGCCAATACGTAATATGTAGCAGATTATTCGGTGTAAGCTTCAGAGTAATTGTCATGATACGATCAAAGTAGTTTCTCTTGAAAATATTATTGGACCATCGAGTATTCAAAAATCCAATAATGTTTGAAGGGGAGGTTGAATCAGATATCGTGAGAACCTGATTCACGTATGAATAAGCCCATAGAACTTAACCGCTTTGATTCTTATCGTTGGCTTCATGCTCGTGACTTTGAACGCTTGACCGTGGTGTATAACTACTAACCATGTTTGCCGATTCATGCATTCATTCATTCATTCAAAACAAATATTTTTTTCATTTCTTCCCATTTCCAAAGAATTTAGAGATTTTTCTTTGTAAAATATTTTAGGTTAGAGTGATGGACGCCGAGGAAGATTCACCAAGAGATACAGCTTTTAGGATTCCTCAAGGAAAGTTGAAAGAGTTAGCATCCTTGGTAAGATCCCTCGGATTTCGTAAAACGCTATGGAACTCTTTTAACTCTTCCGAACGCTAACGTTGATGAAGGACTTCTCAAAACTTTCGCTCAGTTCCCCACGATCCGCCCATCATCGCTTCACTTCCCCGATTATCGCTGATGCCTACTTTGAAGAGTATGCTATCCTAGGAATCAAGACGGACAAAGTGCCTTTCAATGGTTTGGAAGCCATTCCCAAGTCATAAGTCATTGCAACAATGACTCATTTAAAGAAATCTGAGATAGACAAAACCTAACTACCAGAGGAAAACTCTTAGGACCCGACTCAAAGTTCCTAATGGAGGGCTCTCAAATGTTCCTCGTCGGTAGTATGGTAGCCTTTGAAGCTATTTTAGCTTTACCCCTATGATTGGTGTTGTTTCCTAACGTCCCAAATTTCGTTGATATCAACGCCATAAGGATCTTCGATTGGAAATCCTGCCCCACCCCGCTTGGTGATACTTACGCCTCTATTCATCATAGGAATCACAAGGAGACGGAACTATCGGTGGTCAGTACCTTGCTTCAAATGGATTATCCTCACACTTGCCTAAATCTCCTATCTTCCGAAACAAAGACGAGTGGCATTGGTCCGTAAGACCATGTTCTTCTTAAAACGACAATATCCATTGGTATATTTTGGCAAACAATGAGATGGAAATCATTGAGAGTCAGATAATTTGCCAACGTACTTCTCATTGGTACGAAAGGAGGAATCAACTATAACCCATTCCCTCAAGAGACGTCAACTGGATACACGCAAACTCCGTAAACCTCTTGGATTTACAGTAGAAAGCTACTTCTACCATGAAGGGGAGGATTCCCAAGGATTGAAGGCTAGGATGATTAAAGCTTGGCATCACATCCGAAAGAAAGGAAAAGGTAAGGCAAAGAATTGTGTAGCCATGGAAACCTACACTTCTTGGGTAAAGAAAAGAGCAAAGGAATTTCGTATGCCTTACGCTTATGAAGATCCCATGTTCTCAATCGCCTCCAAATCAACAAATTTTCCCGTCGAAACTGTGGAAGAATACCAAGAAGCCTTGACAAAGATAAGGCTTGAGAAAGAAGCTTTGGAAAACAAATTCCTTAAGGCTAACCTTGAGAATGAGAAGCTCAAGAAGCAAGTCAAAGATCATGAAAAGACGCTTTATTTCCAGGATGAATGGCTCATGGAAAAAGATGAGGAGATTCGCCAGAAACATGACGCAATCAAGAAATTCATCAAAGAAAGAAAAGGAACGCCTGAAGATTTGATGAATAACAATCTTACTCCCAACGAATGGAAAAGAGTCGTCAGCAAGCTAAAAGCCGAGAAAGCAGAACTAAAAGCTCGCTATGGAAAGGAAACTGAAGAGGAAGCTGATCAAGCCTTGATCTTCAATGACGAGACGTTTAATTAGTTCAATTTAGTTTGTAATTTTATCATTTATTTTATCATTTGTGTGAGAAATGCTCCAAAAAAAAACAATTGTTGTAATCTTCTTTCAATAATCAATGAAATTTGTGTTTTTCCATCCAAATATTTGCCAGAAATATCTCTTTTAGCATAAATTCTTTGGAAATTCCTTTCTTTACAATCATATTCATGCATCATATCTGCATTTAGGTCTATTGTCTAGAGTCTAACACTTTTCCGGGCTTGGAACCACTTTTCCGTGAGAGAATGATTGTCAAGCTTCGCCTTAGAGTTTCTCGATCGCGTCCGCAACCAACCTCGAACGCACGTATACTAGATCAAAAGAAGAAAAGTAATGGAGAATTTTGAACAAGAGAATGTTGAACTGTAATACAACTACACACTACAAGAAGAAGTGGAGAGACTCACATCTGTCAACTCCTTGCCACAACAAGAAAGTCAACAAGCAACATCGAAAGCAGTCAAAACCAAACAAGAACTTCAGAGGATACTACTACTCCGGCCACCGTCATAGTCAAGAGTTTACCTTTCAAAGATGCCCGGCTATCCATGGGAATGCCTTTAACTTCGGCATTGGAGTTCGCCAACCGACTTCCTCAAACAACCTCGCTTGAAATACCTACTTTTGCGTAACGCTACATTCACTTCACAAAGATGGAATAACTCTTCCACAAGTAACAATGATGTTTTCAACCGATCATGTTGAACTCCGCCCGTAGTGCACGCTACCACGCATTTAAGAAGTTCACCACCTCAGAAATAACACGAACCCTCGTGGCTTGATGGAAAATCTCCGTAAATGCCTCCTCAAAATGCAAATTTTGATATAAAACGATTCGAGGGAAAGAATTGTTTGGGAAAAACGCCCAGGATCTTTGCTTAGTTCCTCGCGTAAGGATACCCGCGAAATTCAAAGTCCCTGACTTTGAAAAATAAAAAGGAAATTCCTGTCCACAAATTCATCTCACGATGTATGCCAGGAAAATGTCCACCTACAACGAGGATCACCAGCTGTTGATTCACTACTTCCAGGACAGTCTCACCGGTGCCGCATTAAAATGGTACATGGGATTAGACAGCACAAATATCCAAACATTCAATGACCTAGGTGAAGCCTTTGTACAGCAGTACAAGTTCAAATTGGATATGGCTCCTGATCGAGATCAACTCCGCTCTATGTCTCAAAAGGAAAGAGAAACCTTCAAAGAATATGCCCAACAATGGAGGGAAATTGCTGCCCAAGTCAACCCGCCCTTGGAAGAGAAAGAGATGACTAAGGTATTCCTAAACACTTTAGGCTCATTCTATTATTTAATCTAATGATCGCTAGCGCCCGAGATTTCAATGAAATGGTGAGCATGGGAATGCGATTAGAAGAAGGAGTTCGAACCTATCGCCCAACTGTAGTTTCTGATCTTCTAGTGGAACTAGAAAGGTTGGAACTAGCTTTCCAAAGAAAAAGAGCACGACATAGGAATGGTATCCGAGGAAACCACGAGAAATGTCAATCAACAACACGTAGCTTCCATAACACACCCGTTAACACAACTAAACATGTGAATTGCTCCGCATTTCAACAAAATCAACAAACTCACGCAAATTTCACACAGCTCATAGCTCAATAACCAAAGCTGCACGCCCGGTCACACACCACCCAATTCCAATGACGCATACGTAACTTTACCCCGCCTAATAGAAAAGAATCTGAGCAGACTGTGTCACCACCTCCGTCCTAAAAACTACTGGTGGTACAAAGTCGATGTTTTTTGCCCTTTTCACCAAGGGCACCGGGCCATGACCTTGAGCATTGCATAGCATTGAAAGCAGCGGTGCAGAGATTAGTGAAAACTAATCTTCTTTCCTTCAGAAAGACAAGTCCGAATGTACAAGCCAATCCACTTCCCAAATACAAAGGCATACAAGAAGTTTGATACTAAGAAATACAGACAGATATCTCGTCACGGACGTAAATCTGATCAGAGGGAACAGATACATTAATCCATTAACCAAACACAAGTCATAATCAGTTCACAAGCAGTTCACACAATGAACATGTAATATAATCTAACAATGGAAATTGCAACATCGAAACCATCCTAGCATGTTACAATCCCATATGCAATGCGACTCTATGCATGTGGTACCAAAACGTGAACCGAGTTCACCCACCGCTCCGCTTACTTGTGGAAAGACAAATAAATTCATGATTCGCCCATAGCTATTGGGTCAGAATCCAGCCTCACTATCTCAACCTCCGGGTAAGTCTATTGGCCCAACCAACACTCGCACAATGGGAATGAACCATAAACAATAAATGCGTATGCATGCGCTATAAAAGCATGCAACATTAATTTCGCATCATGATATCAACATATATTACACAATGCCAATTCATCAATGTATCACATTCAATCATAATGAATATCAAGACAACATAGTAAGCATTAATATTTCATCCAGAACTTAGACCAATGGTAATAGTTCTCCATTATCCCTAACTAGTCACTCTTTTCAAAAATCGGAAGCTCGACTTGTTTAAAATAATTTGTAGCAAAATAATATTTTCCCATTTTTGAAAGGTAGTATTTAAATTTAAGAAATAACACCGAAAACGGAACTCGAATCGAGTTACTTTAGAAAATATGAATTTTAAAGTTTTAGAAATTTTGAAAATACTCATGGAACCCGGTTCTACCTATATGTAGAACCGGTTCCCGAAAGTTGAAAATATCGCCCCTGGTTTTTGTATGGGAACCCGGTTCCACCTATACAGAACGGTTCGAGTGCAAACTTCCGCTTTTGAAAAATAACACTAGGAACTCGTTCCTCCTCATGTGGAACCGTTCCCACGACCTATGACAAGATTTTCTCGCTACTTTGACAGCATTTTGCATCCATTATCATTTCCAAACTTTCAAATACGAATTGGGACATTAGGAACACCATTTCATAATCATTTCACCCCATTATAACATCAAACAACATGGTTTATTCATCCCTATCAATTATTTGACATACTAATGATCCTAATTCCAAACACCGACACAAAATAGGGTTTATTACTATAACTTATAATCATCAAAATTCCAACTTCCTAACATACCCATTTATCCCTTTGATTTCCAAAACCCATAAAGCATATTAACCGAATGAAATCACCCCTTACCTCGCGATGATCTTCGATTTCTCTGGCCTTTTTCCTCTCTTCTCTTTTCCAATTCTACGTATAATAGCTTTTCTCCAAAAAGACCTATTTTTCTTTCTTTTCCTTTTTATATTCCTTTTAATGTTCCTTTATTTATTCCAATAAAATAAAACAAATGGTAATTAGTAAGAGTAGAGTAATTTACTCCTCACACCCCTAATTACACCTCACACCTCCATCTCTTCTTTCTTTAATTAATCCCATTAATTCAAAATATAAATAATCAAGCCTTTAATTAATTAAATAATTAAATTCTATTTATTTAATTTTTGAATTAAATCCGTGTCACAATGTTCGTCACAATCTTTCATTTTCAAGTACATAACATCCCTCGTCTGGGAAGTCAAACTTGAGAGATTGGTATTCGAGCTGTCGATAAGCCAAGTGATCGGCGAGAATGCTTCCTTTGACCGCTTTTGAGCACGGTACTGATGTCGTACTCGATAACAAAGATCTCCGCCATCGTGGCAATTCTTCCCCGCATGTGCTTTTCAAAGACGACTTGATTGGATCCATTTTGAGATTAACCAAGTCGTGATTGATCATGTACTCGTGTCATACCAAATTTGCTCTCCATCTTCTCAAGATATTTCATACATCCATACTCGGATTCCTCAGGTTGATCAGACAAACCTCTCCTAGACAATCAACCCAAACTAGGGTTTGGTGATCGATCAAGATGGACTTCCAACATCTCCAATGGTATTCATGCCTCCCCATATGCTTCAAATATTCTCCATGTCAAGTTTCAAGCCTCACAAGTCAAGATTGCTCAGACAATTGCTCGATGGTTGAAAAACTGTATGGACAAAAATCCGTGGTCAACACAGTCAAACTTCATAATTTTTGGTCAACATCCCTTTTTGAAGTGACATTCATCATTTGATCAAGGGTTGATCATGATTCATCAAGAAAACTCAAGATTTGCTCAAAAGTCAAACTTTCTAAATTAGGGTTTCTAGGTGAAAAGTCAACACTTTGACTCCATCATAATTCTCCATACTTCTCTAAATTTTCCACCACCTCTTGTTTTGAAGGAAATTCAATTCTCTACAACTTCATGTCTCACAAGAATGTCCAAAAAATGCTTCATTTGAGAGGTATGGCTTAAAACATTATAGGTCCTTTTCAAAGTCAACATTTTGTTTTGAAGATATATTGAGCATGGAAACTCCAATTGAGATGAGACCAAAAAGGTTGGTTATAGGACTCTTAGAGATTTCCAAAAAGTCCAAGAACACTCAAAAATGTGGAAAAATGAGCAAGATACACTATTCAGAAGTTGGGCAATTTTGGACAATTGCACAAAAGGACATTTTGGTCAAAATGCAAAATTTTCCAAATGGGCCTATAATCTTTTGATCCAAACTTGTTCATGACATTATTTGTGACCCATAAATGCTTGGTCATGGCAATTTTCTATTTTTATAATTTATTTTTGAATTTTAAACCATTTAATTCAAAATTAAATTATATAAAATATGAAAATAAGATATTTTTTCAAATGGGTTGGATTTTTATCTTACTTGAGGTCCAAGATAGCCCACCAATCTTACCAATTTCTGTGCTAGCTCTCACATTGATGAGAAAATCAAATTTTTGCCAATATTTGATTTTATTTGAAAAAAATATAATTGCACATTGATGATCCAATCTTTTTCCTTGGTTTTTCCTCTCTCAAACTCTTCTATAAATACCAAGCAAGCTGTATCACAAGCCACACGAAACCCTAGCTCAAAGCACAGCCCTCACTTTGCCAAAAAATTTCATAAACTTTTAAAAATCGAATTTTAAGTTGCAGCCACTCTCAGCCAAAACTAGCCATCCAAACGTGCTCTAGAGGTTCCCAGGAGTCAGAAACAACCCTTGCTCGAAGCCAATCCACCCAGGATCGCGTTATTTAGCTCTCACCGGTTTGGAATTTTCTTGTTTTTCGATTTCCATGTTTCATGCATCATTAATGTTTTTTGTGTGTTTGTATGGATTCAGGGTGATTATTAGGTCAGGAACAAACCATCTCATGCAAGCTTAAACGTGAAACTCGATTTGTTATGGTAGGGCTTTTCGAGCTATTTAAATCGTAATGTACTTATACAAGCGCTTTTAGGGCAAAAGGATATCACCATTGGATCTGTGGAGGTCCAATTTAGGGAAATAGGTTTTTCCTTTGCATTGATTCCACGTGTTTTGCAGGTTTCGAACTTGGCATGGTCGGAGAAGACGACCGGAGCTGTGGCCCGCGTCACCGGATCGAATTTGACCGCGATGCATGTGTGGCACGATCGCATGCTCGATTCACTCTCCCTTCCAATCGACCCCACGCAGGTCGACTCGGTTTGACTCCATTCCCAGGACGCGTCATCATTCAAATGCATTTGTTTGTCTTTTCCAACACATGTGCACACTTGGCCTAGTGGTAAAGACGCTGCCTGTTCAAAGATCCTCTCAAGGGTCCCCTGTTCGAACCCCACTGGCACCGGTTTTGTTTTCTTTTTTCCAAACTTGCATTCTTTTCAATTATTTTCTATTTCCCCATTATTTAATATTTGCATCAATTTTTAATTCTTTTCATATTTTTATTTCATGCATTAGAAATCATCAAAATATTTTTTCCTTATGCATTTATTTCCAGAAAATACTTATTTAATTTATAAAATTAAAAAATACAATTTTGCATGCATATTTATTTTTATTCATAATTTAGCATTTAAATCACATTTAATTAGTTTTAAATTATTAAATTGCATCTAAAAAATCCCAAAAAATTATTTTAGCATATTTATGTTATTTCCAGCATGTCATATTTTTCTCATTCAAAAATTTGCATTTTTACTAATATTTTTCTCTTACTAATATTCTGCTTCGCACGCTTTTCACTGCTTTCATTTTTCCAATTATGTAACTGTTTATGGGATGTAATAGTTTAAATTAGGCTTTTATTTTCCGCAAGTTTAAATTATGTATCTGCCCCAAAGCCATGTAATAGCGTAGGACATTTATCTTTCCGCATCTTTACATTCCGCATTTTAAGTTCCGCACCCTATAAACTCTAGTAATTAGCGGTATGGCAAGATAAAATTGAACATAGCCCACTAACTTTCAAGATAACATATCTCGAATTCAACATACTTCACACACGCACCTTAGGTAATTCTCTCGCTGCCTTTGCGAATTCAAATGGTCATGTCCTCGAATGTAGAGGTATCCTAGCACTGCTTTTCAAAACAAATCATCATAGTCCCTTCGATACAAAGATCATAGACCCACGATGTCGCCTACGAATACATGATCTTGACCCTCGATTGTCGCCTACGAAAAATGATGATAGTCCCTTCGAATGTGCTAGGATACTTCCTACAAGTTGCTTTCTATGGCCATCCGATGTCCCTTCGAATGTCCCGCTTACATCCAACAAATAGAGTTACCTACCAACTAATGGTATGGGTAGCGGTATTCTAAAGGAAAGTAAAACAAATACGAAAACGACCAATTCTGAGTAGGTAATAAGACTTTTAGTTGCTTGCTCTATCAAAATACTTTTCACACAACACACTTTTGTCAAAGTTCAAACTCTTTTCAAAACAAAACATTTCCAAACACTTTGTATACATTCCTACATGAATCATTACAAAGTCAAAGCAAAATACCTTTTTTTAAAACATTTTTGTCAAACACACAAAGCACAATTTTAAAAAGTGATCTAAGAGCAACTAAGAGCCTGTAGATAACTACGGATGGAAAGGGTGCTAATACCTTCCCTTTTCATAACCTTCTCCTTACTCTAATCTAACGAAGGTCTTTTTCCGTACTTTTACCTTCCCTTAATTGGATAAAAATAAAAGTCGGTGGACTCTTGCTATCCGCACATTTGCGATACAAAAATCCACAAAGTCGTTCACCTATTACATGAATCCGGCGACCACGGGAGACACCCTAAAGAGAGAATGCCTTAAGGATTTCTAGATCACCTTTATTGCTTTTTTTGACTGCTTGCTTTATCTTTAAGGGTTGCTTGGGTATTATATTGTTGGGGATCCTACACCCGATCCGGTTTCTTTAGGTAAGTAGCAATAATCGTCGCGACCGCTAGACGATATCGAAACGGTCAACATGATGGCTATGTTAGCGTGACACTTGATGTCCCGATACTCTTCATTCCCAAGTGAGGATAGTATTTGGCTTCGTGGTGTCATAAGCGCTAACTAAACTTTTAGAACCTTAATTGATCCATCTTGGCCATTAGAAGGTAGTGAGATGGCAGCTTTGTAGACTAAGGTTGGTCACCAATGCTACGCCATTGAGATCGACTTTGGGATATTTTCAACACTTCATGTACAGATTGAAATAAACGCCATGAGAAAGATCAATGATGTGAGATTCCTAGAACCCGTTACTATTATAGGACAGATGAACCAACTCAAACTTTTGGTGGGTAATCACCTATACCTCATGCAAGCCTTAAACCTAGGCTCATTGTGTGATTTTTTGTGTGTGCCAAACATGACATCATGACATCATTTGCATTGCATATCATTTCTAACTATTTCAAGGACCTAGGGATTTATCTTTGCCTGCTTTGTAGGGTATTATGGCTTCTAGAAAGACTATCCGAATCAACTTCATGGGTATACCTTCTCACCAAAGAATTGGTTTCAAATTCCCACCATGCTCAGTTCATCAAAAGACATGGTTATCTGCTTGACTTGGTTATCTCGGTTTTGAAGAAGATATGATGCATGTCCTATTCCAGCTTCTTTGATCCAAACACCATTGCTTTACATTCCTGCATTATCGTTGGTTCCTTTTGAAGAGTTCTCTAAACTACTGGGGTACCTATTCTTGACCAAATGCCATTCACCGGTTTGAAAAGGTTCCAGGTACGAAGACATCGATCCGCCTTTACATCTTAAGCGCCGACATTGAAGCCAATTGGGAAACTAGAAGTGAGTTAAGGGTTTACTGCTAAGTTCCTAATAAAGAAAGTCCGAGAATTCCTCAAAGTTATGAGTTTCCATGCATTTGAAGACATCAGGCCTTGCTAATCTATGGTGGTTCTATTCCCAACTCGATCAATTCATAGATGTCAACCATCAAGTTGTTCTTACCCGCAATCCAAAGGCTCTACTTTACTTGGAGATATTGTAACACGGTGAACCGACTTTGTAGGTTTTGTATCGCAAATGTGCGGATAGCAAGAGTCGCCACCGACTTTTATTTTTATCCAATTAAGGGAAGGTAAAAGTACGTAAAAAGACCTTCGCTTAGATTCTCGAGTTCGGGAGAATGGTTATGAAAAGGAAGGTATTAGCACCCTTTCCATCCGTAGTTATCTACGCTCTTAGTTGCTCTAGATCACCTTTAAAATTGCTTTCCGTGTGTTTGACAAAAATGTTTTGAAAATGCATCGCTTTGACTTTGTAATGACTCATGTAGGAATGTATACAAAGTGTTCGGAAATGTTTTGTTTTGAAAAGAGTTTGAACTTTGAAAAAGAGTGTGGAGGAAAAGCATTTGGTTTTAGAGCAAGCAACTAAAGACTTATTACCCACCTCCGAATTGGTCGCTTTTCACTTCTACGCCCTTAGAATACAGCCGTACCATTACTTAGTAGGTATCTCCATCGCTGGATGTAAGCGACATCTGGGACATCGGATGGTCATAGAAGGCAACTTGTAGGAAGTATCCTAGCACATCTCAAGGACTATCATCATTTTTCGAGGCGACAATCGAGGGTTAAGATCATGTATTCGGAGGCGACATCGTGGGTCTTATGATCTTTGTATCGAAGGGACTATGATGATTTGTTTGGAAGGCAACGGTGCTAGAATACCTCTACGCTCGAGGGACATGACCATTTTGAATTCAAAGGCAACGAGGAGAATTACCCTAAGGGTGCGTGTGAATGAAGTGTGTTGATTTCAAGTATTTTATCTTGCAAATTAGTGGGCTATGTTCATTATCTTGCCATACACGCCTAGTTACTAGCAATTTATGGGGTGCGGAAATTAAAATGCGGAATGTAAAGTATGGAAAGGTAAATCCCACGCTATTACATGGCTTTGGGCGTATACATAATTTAAAAATGCGGAAAATAAAGATCCTAATTTAAACTATTACATCCCATAAATAGCTATATAATTAAAAATAAATGATAAAGAAAGAATCGTTCGAATCGGATCAACTCAGAAGGAATGAGAAATCGGAAAATACGATATGAATCGAACAAGAGAAAAATGTTAGTAAAAATGCAAATTTTTATATGAGAAAATCATTACACGTTGGAAATAATATAAATATGCTAAAATAAATTTTTGGGATTTTTTGGAAGCAATTTAATAATTTAAAATGAATTAAAAGTGATTTAAATGCAAAATTATGAATAAAAATAAATATGCATGCAAAATTGTATTTTTTAATTTTATAAATTAAATAAAGATTTTATGAAAATAAATGCAAAAAGAAAATTAATTTTTGATGATTTTTAAATGCAGAAATAAAATTGTGAAATTAATTAAAATAATGCAAAATATTAAAATAAAAGAAAATATGAAAATAATAAGAAAACATGAGTTTGGAAAAGAAAATAGCAAAACCGGTCCTGGCATGGTTCGAATAGGGGACCTTTGAGAGGATCTGGGAACAGGAAGTGCCTTTACCACTACGCCATGTGTGCAAGTATGTTTGAAATCCGGATCGAGTAAAACAAAGACAAGTGTCGCCTCTGACTTCAACTCAACGCCAAGCCTATCATCGTCTCGATTTGAATTTTTGAAGAAGGCCGGTCTTCTTCGACGCCAGGTCCCCGCAAAATCAAAAACCATACACGTAATATAAATGCATCAGGAATACATGTATCGATTCTTTCATCCCCTCGATCACTCGGGTATGCTTAGTTTGGTCCAATTTTTCCGCTTGAAGAAACCCTAATCCGAAACCAGAAAACCTAGCCATGGTGATTTTCGTTCCAGGTCACTAAAACGCAATTGGGCTACCCAGATAGCTTGCAAACTTGATGCTGATCATGAACAAACAATCAAAAAGTGTTAATAATGCATGAAAAACAGAAATCGATTTTGGAAAAACAAGAACAAACCGAAATCGTGTTTGATGGATTCTTGATAGTTTTGAGCAATGTAAGGATCTGGAATGATTCTGGAGATGTCAAGGAATGTATTGGACACCTCAAAATCAATTGAAAACGGCTGGAAGTATGATTGCCAATAGCTTGAAGGTCACGAATTTTTTGAGTTAGGTTAGGGTTCTTGAGCCAATTTTTCTGTTCTTTCTTGATAGGTATGCATCATATATTTATACTGGATGGATTTGGGATGGTTTTGGGAAGGAATCAATCAACATTCAAAGCAAATCAAATTTGATTTTTATACAAAATCAAATTTTCAAAATTTGATTAATTTCCAATCCAATCTTGCCATATTGATCAAATTTCGAAATTTGCTAGCCTTTGTGAGTTGCTTGGGTCTCAAGGAAGGAATAAAAATCAATCTTGCAATTAATCTTGATTTTATACTTTATTTTTAAATTTAATTTGTATTTAAATGAATAAATTCCAAATTAAATAGAAAAATAAAATAAAAATTCGTGGCATTGGGCTTGGATATTCCTAATGGTGTGAGGAATAAGTTTGATGAAGAAAAAAGCCCATTTGCAAAAATTTGATTTTTAGAAGTATCTCTCTTTGTGCATTCCTTCAAAATTGCCCAACTTGTGAATGGTGTATCTTGCTCAATTTTCCACATTTTTGAGTGTTCTTGGACTTTTTGGAAAGCTCTAAGAGTCCGTTAACCAACTGCTTTGGTCTCATCTCAATTGGAGTTTCCATGCTCAATATATCTTCAAAACAAAAGTTGACTTTTGTTGACTTTGAAAATGACCTGAATGTTTTGAGCCATACCTCTCAAATGAAGCATTTTTGGACATTCTTGTGAGACATGAAGTTGTAGAGAATTGAATTTCCTTCAAAATAAGAGGTGGTGGAAAATTTCGAGAAAGTATGAGAAAGTTATGATCACCAAAGTTTAGTTGACTTTTCACCTTGAAACCCTAATTTAGAAAGTTTCGACTTTGAGCAAATCTTGAGTTTTCTTGATGAATCATGATCAACCCTTGATCAAATGATGAATGTAACTTCAAAATGAGGATGTTGACCAAAATTATGAAGTTTGACTGTATGTTGACCACGCTTGACTTTTTGTCCAATACAACCGATTTTCAACCATCCGAGCAATTGTCTCGAGGAAACTTGACTAAGCTTGAAACTTGACATGGAGAATCTTTAAAGCATATGAGGAGGCATGAAGACCCTTGAGATGTTGGAAGCCCATCTTGGCTCGAGAGATACCAAACCCTAGTTGGGTTGATTGTCTAGAGAGAGTTTGTTCGATCAACTCTCGAGGAATCCTCGAGTATAGATGTATGAAATATCTTGAGAAGATGGAGGGCAAACTTTGGGGTATGACAAATGCCCTGCTCAATCTTATTGTACTGAGGGTTAGATTGACACGCTTGTCTTCGTGACCGGAGGTAGAAGATTATTGAACACTCGAGTACACTTGAAAATTTGCACTCGTTGGTGGATGATGCGGAATGGGCTTACGTGATGCCATTGGAGAAGTCGATACTACTGGGGATGAGTCGACGCTAGACTCGAGAATGTCGATAGGAGAATTGACGGGATGGGCTTAAGATGCCATCTAGAAAGATCGATGTCGGGAGGAGCCGACGCTAGACTCGTAGTCGCTTCGAAGGAGCATGGAGATGGGCTTAAGATGCCATCCGAGGAGTCGACGTTAGACTTCGTGTTCATTTTTGAATGAAGTTATTGGTTTGCATTGATTTTAACCATATATGCAGCATTCGAAAGTGAAGCATCGTTGACAAATAGTCGAGATGGGCTTAAGATGCCATCCAAGGCAATCGGTCGCACGCTAAACTCGTAGTCGTTGATAATAAGGGATCAATAAATCTTCGTGCCGATTACTCGAGGGAGGTTGTAGTTGGCAAATGGGGATATCTTCCCCTGAGCGCCGGTATTGATCCATTGCCTGTTATCTGGAGGATAACCAGAGGCGGTCTTTCGGATAGTTTTCCGCCGATTCGGGCTTAATCCCGGACTAGTCGCCGGAGGACAACCAAGGCGGTCTTCGTATAGTTTTCCCCGATTCGGGCTTAACTCGACCGTGATTGGAGGACAACCAAAGGCGCCTTTCGATAGTTTTCCCGCCGATTCGGGGCTTAATCCCGACCACCGTCGAGGACAACCAAGGGCGGTCTTTCGATAGTTTTCCGCCGATTCGGGCTTAACTCGACCTTCAGAGGATCAGCACTGCTTTGAGAAAACAAGAGAACTTTGATAGAATTTGGTTAGTTTTATGCAAAAGTATGATGCATGACAAGGATATGAATGACATATGCATGAATTATAACTTTATGAGAAATGTATGAATGATAGATGTCAGGGTATTTCAAAACATATCCATCTTGAAGAAGATGTGGATGTTTTGCTTGAAGATTTCGACTCTCGCTTGGGGAATCGAGTAGTGAGAACCCCGCTTTGAAGGAGAAGAAAGAAACTCAGATTCCTCCGATGCACTATCCGACCAAGTCTTGGGCCTAGATATTGTCGAGGAAGATAGAGATTTGAGAGGCTCGTTGTTGGAGATCTCATATATAGACCCCGGCCGAGGAGAATCTGGAGGCGATACGCTGGGGACCTTGTATGTAGGTCCCGCCGAGGAAATTTAGGAGGCGCCATCGGGATTCTGAGGTGATCTCACTGGAGAGCAATTGGTAGTTGCCCGAGACCTGGTTGAAGAGTCGAACCGTTGTAATCCCAGTCAGATGAAGATGTAAGTTTCCTCCTGCACTATCTCACCAAGTTTCGTCCGATATCGCTACCGGGG
Source organism: Vicia sativa (assembly GCA_021764765.1). Taxonomy (NCBI): domain Eukaryota; kingdom Viridiplantae; phylum Streptophyta; class Magnoliopsida; order Fabales; family Fabaceae; genus Vicia; species Vicia sativa. The sequence continues at coordinate 204,614,330 of CM038795.1, read as the reverse complement.
AAAAGGAAAGGATCGAGAGATGCTGCTGGATAAATACCTTGATGGTGAGGTGTTACCGCTGAGACCGATGTAACATTGCCTAGTTGAGTGGAATTGCTGCTCGGATTCCCTTTGCTCGCTGGGAAGTCAGGTGAGTGACACCTTTGGGATCATGCTGGGGAATGTTTTGGTGACTTTCGTCATCATCTCACCCCGGAGCCTAGTAAGTACTTTTGTATATTCACTTTTCGTATGTTTGTGATTAGATTCTTATTGTCAAATGCATATAATCATTCAAAGCAAACGTTGGACTTTATGCAAACCACAATAGTGAAAATTGTAAAGAGAAAGAACTTGTATTTATTTGAAAGGTGGCGATAGCCAAGTAGTTTTGTACACAAGAAAGGTAAAAAGCTATGCGGAAACAATCGTTAAGTCTCAACTATGCTAGTGCTCATATATTTCAACTATCTCATCTCCTGTCAAGAGAAAGTGAGTGAATTGATCTTCGCCATTTGAATCTTGAACGTCGATAGTAGTCCGGAAGTGTGACCGAAGAGACATAGTCGTATCAATCCCTAACTTTTGCCTAGACCGCCTTTCGGTTTTCGCCCACCGATACTTTTGCCCAAGCCGCGTGTTTTCGACTTGTCGTGTACATGTTTTATGATATCCTTAACTTTTGCCCGAACCTTTTGGTTCGCCAGATGCCCTTATTTTTGCCTAGGTTCGCCGACCTAGCGGTCTATTTCATCCGTAGTATTTTTGATTATGTCTGCTCGCTGTGGTGTGGGAAGTCTTCACCATCCATGGTGCTAAGTATCATAGCTCCCGAAAATACTGCCTTGACTACAAATGGTCCTCATGGGAGTCCATTTGCCCTCGATCACCTTGTGGAAGAATGATGCGCTTGACTACTAGATCACCGACTTGGTAGACCTTGCTTGACCTTCTTGTTAAATTCTCCGATCATTCGCTTCGATAAATCTGTCCATGGCGATGGATGCGAGTCGCTTCTCATCAATCAAGTTAACGGGTCAAGGCTAGTCTCGACCCAATCGCTTCGCCAACTCGCCGGAGGACTCGTCGAGGGAATCAACTCGATGGGTAAGACTGCCCATACCGTATACAGAGAGAAGGAGTTTCGTTGATGTCCGTGTGAAAAGCGATAACCATGAAGAGCGAATGGTAACATCTCATGCCAATCTTTGTAAGTCACCGTCATTTCAGATAATCTTCTTAATGTTCTTGTTCGCGCTTCCATCGCGCCATTCATCTTAGGCCGATAAGGAGAAGAGTTGTGACGCTTGATCTTGAATCGCGTGCGTAGTTCGGTGATCATTTTGTTGTTGAGATTAGAACCGTTATCCGTGATAATCCTTTCTGGAGTGCCATACCGATGATAAGGTTATGCTTGATGAAACGAGCCACAACATTCTTGGTAATGATGCTAACGAGGTCGCTTCTACCCACTTGGTAAAGTAATCAATTGCCACAAGGATGAAACGATGTCCGTTGGAAGTCGGGCTTAATTTCTCCGATCATGTCAATGCCCCATATTGCAAAGGCCAAGGAGAAGTTAAAACATTCGAGGTACCGAGGTACGTACTTTGTCCGCATAACCGCATTTGTGACAAGATCGAGCGAAGGTGACAATCGCCTTCCATGGTGGACCAATAGTAACCTCGTTCTCAAAATCTTCTTAGCCATCGTATGTCCATCGGAGCGGGTACCAAATGCGCCTGTAACTCTTCCATGATACGCATTGTCGCTCGTCTACACGTGAGTAAACACAAGTCGTGGTTGTGCTTTGTATAAGATGTCGCTATAAGGAAGAATTTGGATGCAAATCTTCTCATGAACTTTATCATTAATGTATGCCCTCGGATATTCCCGAGTCTCAAGATACTTCTTCACGCCATAATACCAAGGTTTCTTCCGCTAAGCTCATAACAATACACCGGTTCGCCAAACTTCCCAATGATGATCCGGGAGCCTCGTTGTCCCATCCGACCTTGAACATAGATGACATAGTAGCCAATGCGCCCGCCAACCGATTCTCTTCGTCGGAAAGTGATTGAGTAATCTCTTCAAAGTAGGGGATCAAACTCGAACATGCTCGATATGGAATGAGATTCGGTGCTCGTATCCCACTCGCCTTTATCCTGATCGATCACTAAAGCCGAGTCTCCATACACTTGTAAGAACTTGATTCTTAAGTCAATAGCGCTTTTAACCCATGATGCACGCCTCAGATTCGGCCATGTTGTTAGTGCAACCGAAACATAACTGCGGTGAAAGGGTATGTCCACTGCGGGAGATGTAATGATGGCGCCAATGCCATTGCCAAGTGAGTTTGAGGCTCCATCGAAGACCATGGTCCATCGGGATACTTGTTCGTGTCCTTCGTCCGTCCTCGGTTCTTCACAATCAGAACTAGTAAAACGCTTCGTCGCAAATTCGAATCGCATAGATCGATAGTCATCTACGGCTTGATGAGCCAAATGATCGGCTATTACACTTCCTTTGATCGCTTTCGAGAAGTGTACGGATGTCATATTCGGTCAAGATCATTTGCCATCTTGCTATTCTTCCCGAGAGAGTCGGCTTTTCAAATATGTATTTTATCGGATCCATCTTGAAATCAAAAGGTAGTGTGAGTCAACATATATCGCCTTAGTCGGGCAAGAAGCCCAACCCAAAGCGTTGTAAGTTTTCTCAAGCCGTGAGTATCTTGTTTCACAATGGTAAACTTTTGCTAAGGTAGTATATTGCATGCTCTTTTTCGACTGCACTGGCCATGTTGCCCCAACACACACCCCATTGAATTCTCTAACACCAAGTACATGATAAGAGGTCTTCCTTCTAAGTGGCATCGAGATAGAGGATTCGTAGGTACTCCTTGATCTTATCAAAAGCGATCCGCAATCGCTGCTCCATTCCACTACTTGATCTTTCTTTAGTAACTTGAAGATTGGCTCACAAGTAGTCAGTGTGCAATGAATCTGGCAATGTAGTTTAGTCGGCCCAAGAAACCTCTCGACCTCTCTAAGGGCGCCGCATCTCTTGAATAGCTTTAACCTTAAGGGTCAACCTCAATACCTTTACCACCGACAACAAACCCTAAGAGTTTTCCGGATCGACCCCAAAGGTGAACTTATTGGGATTCGCCTCAATCAGACTTCTTCAACCCGTCAATGCTTTCTACAAATGATCTAGATGTTCTTCTTCACCGTGAGCGAGCTATCATGTCGCCGACATAGACCTCTATCTCGTGATGAATCATGTCATGAAATAATGTCACCATAGCATGTCGATAAGTGGCGCCTGCGTTTTTCACCCAAACGCATAACCTTGTAGCGTAGCCCACCGTGTAACAAAAGTAGTTTTCTCCATGTCTCCGGAGCCATTTTGATCCGATTGTAACGGAGAAGCCATCCATGAAGGAGAAAACCTCAGCCGAGAGGTGTTGTCTACTAGAACATCGATACGAGGGAGTGGAAATTGTCTTCTGACTTGCTTTGTTCATCTCTCGAATCCACACACATTCGCACTTTGCCATCCTTCTTAGGTACGGGTACCACATTTGCAACCCATCGGGATAAGAGGTGATGTTTAAGAAACCGTGTTGAACTGTTTACATAACTTCGCTTTGATTTTCTCTCGACATCTGTGACGCATGCAACGAACCTTCCTTCACCGGAGAAAATCTCTTTGTCGGCAATCGGTGCACCACAATATCAATGTCTAAACTCGCATGTCTTCGTATGACCAAGCAAAACCTCAATGTAGTCTCGTAGCATCCGAACCAATCTTCTTTAACATCTCTCAAGATCCGCTCCTATCTTGATCTCTTTTCTCGTCTTCGCCAAGACTAAATTCACAATCTCGACTTGCTCTCGTGGTGGCAGATAACTCTGCTCTTCTTGTAGCAACCGCAAGTTCTCCGGCACTTCACAATCTTCCTCACTTTCGCCTTCGCTTGGTAGATCGGATTATCGAAGTCATATTTAGCAATAGCATACCGTTATTAACGAGATTCGGAGTGATTCTCGCAGTTGTATCACGGGTGTGTGTAAGAACACATAGCTTTTGAAGGGGTGATAAAGTAAAAGAAAGAAAACAAACAATTGAATGCAAAAGTCCAACGATTTATTGAATGAAAATACGCAAACGATGATAATAACCTCGTGAACGAGCCATGATGCCCCGCAAGGCACTAGGCTTTCAAAGTTTATTGTTCAAAACATAAAGAAATACGAAAAGCAAAACAAAACAAGAGCAATTACTCCCGACTAAAGGAGATTGGTATGACGCCTTCGCCTTCCAATTCGAGCCCATCGTCTGGAGTCGAAGATCCACTTGTCGATGTCGAAGTCGTTGTCGCCGCCTTCATAGCATGGATTCCACTGCTAATGCGAAAGGAAGCCGACACGCTCGCGGGCGATCATCTTCCGACCTTCGATGGTGAAGCCTAAACCATTTTGTCGATTTGAAAGGAGATCGGAGTCGGCCCCAAATAGTACTACCTTCTTCAATAGTAGCTCGAGCATCTTTCAACGAGGCCATCCTAGGCGGAGCTTGTGTAACTTCAGAGTGATAGGAGAGTCACCAGTGCACGACTGGGATTGTCTCAAAACTTGACAGAGTCTCAAAGAATTCACCTTCCATCTCGAGGTATCGAATGACCGTAGATGACCGACCATACTCTTCTTCACCACATACCGTGACAACCTTCCTTTCACCGGTACTCTTCGATGCAAGGTAGAGGTGCCTCGCCCCATGTATCCAAGGGCGTCCGAGTAGCAAGAGTAGGTGGACGGATGTCCATGACAAAGAAAGTGGAATCAAAAGTATGGGAACCGACTTTAACAGATGAGTGAGCTTTCTAAGTACTGCTCGCTAGAACCATCAAAGCTCTCACAATAATGTCACCGGTCTCGAACCAACCCTTCGACATCAAGTCGATCAAAAGCAGCTTTCGAAGGATATTTAGAGCGTAACCGTATCCACTAAAACATGAGATAATGTAGTGCCCTTGCATTCAAGAGATGTGCAAGGCTTTGTTATGTTTCTTTCCCAAGGAGTTAAATCAAGATCGAGAAGCCTAGGCCGTTGTTGGCAGCCAAAGTTAGCAATACAAACTTCAAACTGGTCTGGTAGTGTCTTCGGCACATGAGCATTCTTCTAAATCACCAAGGCATTAGCATGAGCCTCGTGAGCACAAGAGCAGAGCAAGCATGGAGATCTTGACGAGTTTGTCCTAACTGCTCCACAACATTGTAGTCACTCTTCTTGATAATCTTCGTAATTTCCTCCATTTCATGTTTGGAGGTATCTTCGAACTTCCCTTGGCACTTCGTCGAAGGTGATGAGTCACCGTTCTTTCCTCTAGCTTGGGAATGGATTGAATATGGAACGCGAAATGGAGTCGCAGTGTCTTTGGGAGGAGAGATATCTCGAGAGAACACTCTTCCGGTCTCGTCACCTTACTTGATCCTGATGTTGTTAATGTCGGAATGGTAGCTCAACCGTAAGATCTTCAATGGTCGAGGGTCTTGCTCGACGCTATGGTAGTAAACATCGCCCATAATTCTAAGGGATAGCCTTGTTAGAGGAATACGGAACTGGCCTTGGAGAAGTGGTAATGAGAGGCCCCACTTTAGGCACAGGATCAGCAGAGGAAATCCTTATTGTGTTAACATCAACATAATCTGGAAATCGTCACCCCATCCGGCGCCTTTAACATCTTCAATAGGAATGTAGCTCTCAGAATGTACTTCACCATGTAATCATATTTTCCACTGGTCGCCCTAAGGTATCCCATATGATGGTAATCGTTTCATCTGCATTGTCAATCTTCAACTTAGACATTTCTTCACACGCTCGCATGTGGTTTTAAATAGTATCCACGGTTATCCATCATGCATTGAACACGCCTTTTCAACCAAGCACAACCATCGCGGATGGGCACCAACGATACTCGGCATCCTGGTTGACACCGCTTAAAGAAATTCTTCTTAATACCATCGTGGAATGGTCAAGTCATCTATGTTGAAAACATAAGTATCGTCACCAACAACATTGGAACCTTGTCATGGTTAGCATAGGCGCGCTGATCACATTCTGAGTCTCAACAGAGGATCAAACTCAACTGCTTAGATTCAATCATATCTTGAATCTTGTTCTTCGTGAGCCCAACAATCATCGCTATGTCCAGGCTATTGGAATGGTAAGCACACTTAGCATTAGGATTGTACTGGAGAGGAGGTGTTGACATTCGAGGAGGATCCCTCAAAGCAATCACCGCTCAACATGTGTTGCAAGGCTTCATGCAAAGGCATGTTGATCTTCAGAACTGCCTCGTGGCGCTGCTCTAGCCACGCTGCTGTCTCACCGAGATCAGGCCGATGTAGGATCGAGATCACAACCGCCTCACGTATTGAGCGCGGTCGGTCTTGGCTCGGCTTTTCTCGACCATACACAAAGATTAGTTTCTTTCTTACCACCAAAAGACCTCTTCGCAAAGATTGAAGATGTCTCTACCGAATCTTTCCACTCGATACCTCAATGCGTCGCCGTCAATATCACCAAAACCCGATCAAGAGTTTCCAATCGATGATTGAAGAATGGGCCCGTTAGTGTCCCCATGAACATATCAACCAACTCCCTATTGACAAGGGTGGTTGAACTCACCGCTAGATCTCTCCATTTCGAGCATACTTTGAACTTCTCGTCACGACCCATAGACATGCTTTGTAGTTGTACGCGAGCGGGTGTCAATTCAAGATTGTACTATACTCGTAGAAAGCATCACCAAGTCACCCTGTACGGATACGGCCATTCTCTAGTCGATAGTACCACTCTAATCGAGTCTTGACAAACTCTCTTAAAATAGTGCATCCACAATCATCGCAAGGGGTTGATCTTCCCAACATAGGACTTCAAATGCACTTAACAAGACATGTCATCATACTTAGCAAAAGTTGGAACTTTGAACTTGGGAGGAATCACAACACCGTGGACAAGACTCAAATCATCAAAATTCAGCCTTGACATCTTCGTGTTTTCCACAAGATTCAAACGGTCTTCAAGTTGCTTGTACTTGTCATCCCCATCGAGTATTGGCCATCATCATAGTTCTTCTCAAGCTCAGCCGACCCTTCACCATTACCCTTGTTACTTGTTCACCTTGACACTTCCTTCCGAGAGCTCTATCCGATCGACCTCTTAGGACCACCTTGTAGCGCCCCGCCCATGTCGAGGAGGCCAACAACCTTCTTCTTCTCGCTGACGAGCTTCTTCGATCCTCTTGGCCTTGGACCAAGTCGGTGAACATCTCAAACCGAGCATTTCGAGCTTGAAGATCTTTGACGGATCGCTCAAGAGCCATTTCTACTAAAATAAATAGCGAGCAAATGAGAAACCTATCTTCAATGTACCGTGATGCAATGTTATGCTATGATATGCAATGTTTATGCGAATGCAATGCAATGTTTTCAAGGACCTAAGAGATTTAAATTTGTTAAACAAGCAATGAACAAACATTTATTAGTACACTTTATTATTTTTCTTTTTTTCTTTAGGTACAAGAGATAGTTCAAAATAATAACAAAAGAAAAGCAAAAATCCTAAAGCTCTAAGTCTCCCATGGGCGCTCCTTGGTTCCGAGGTAGGCGTTGATGCTTCGCCTCCTCGTGAAGTAGCTTTGTCAACTCTAGCACTTTCTTTCCTCGCTTGCATAGCACCGAGCTTCAAAGGTATCCTCTCTTCCTTTAGTCGAATCCAGGATCTCTTCAAGTCTTCGAAATCAAGAGGCATGTCGTGACGGAGAACTGATGTGGTACGCCACCCATAGGCGTGAATGGCATCATGAGGTTTTGAGCTCGAGCTCACCCATTTGAGGTAAGGTTCCCAGGAATGGAGTTTTGGTGCCCCAAAGTCTTGGTATCGCCTTCTTTACCATGCCCCAAGCGTGTATGAACCTTCGCTTAATTCGAGATCATGATTGTAGTCGAACACAACATCTGGAGAATCATATCATGTGGACCATCTTTTCGAAAGCAAAACCAAACTGACGTAGAGCTAGAGAAGGGTTGTAGTAATACCTCCCTTATACCAAGTAGCGGTACATTAGGGAATTCTCCACAACACTGATGAATGTGAAGTCCTTTGAGAGAAAAGACTCCAACGGATATCCGAATGAGAGAGTGACATTAATCTTTGAGACCATCTCAACCTTTGTTCATTCCTCAAAACTGATGGAGGAAGGTGCGAAATAAACCACCTGGAGAGTAATGGTACACAACACATGAGAGTTCCTTGTCGCTTAGTAGTACGAGTGGGAGAGAATGTAGGATGTCTCCAAGTAAAGTAGGCATGGATTAGGGTAAGAAACAACTTGATGCGTTGACATCTATGAATTGATCCAGTTAGGAACGTAACCAAACCATAGATTAGCAAGGCCACAATGTCTTCAAATGCATGGAAACTCATAACTCGAGGAATTCTCGCTTTCTTAATTAAGAACTTGAAAGTAAACCCTTAACTCCACTTCTAGTTTCCCAATTGGCTTCGATGTCCGAGCGCTTAAGGTGTGGCGGATGCGATGTCTTCATACTTAGGAACCTTTTCTAGACCGTGAATGGCATTTGGTCAAGAATAGGTATCCCAAGTAGCTTAGAGAACTCTTCCAAAGTAGGAACCAACTCGATAACTGGAATGTAAAGCAATGGTTTTGATCAAAGAACTCGAATAGACGCATCATATCTTCTTCAAAACCGGAGATAACTAAGTCAAGTAGATAACCATGTCTTTGATGAATCGAGTATGGTCGGAATTTCAAACCAATTCTTTGAGTGAGAAGGTATATCCATGAAGTTTATTCTGATAGTCTTTCTAGAAGCCATAATCCCTACAAAATGAGCAAAGATAAACCCTAGGTCCTTGAAATAGTTAGAAATGATATGCAATGCAAATGATGTCATGATGTCATGTTTAGCACACACAAGCAATTCACACAATGAGCCTAGGGTTAAGGCTTGTATGAGGTATAGGTGATTACCCCACCAAAGTTTGAGTTGGTTCATCCCGTCCTATAATAGTAACCGTTCTAGGAATCTCACATCATCGATCTTTCTCAGGCGCTTATTTCAATACGACTACCAAGTGGTCGATCGAAATATCCCAAAAGTCCGATCTCAATGAGCGTAGCATCGAGTATCAACCAACCTTAGTCTCATCAAAGCCGCCATCTCACTACCTTCTAATGGCCAAGATGGGTCAATTAAGGTTCTAAAAGTTTAGTTAGCGCTGATGACACCACGCAGAATCCAAATACTATCTTCAACTGGGAATGAAGAGTATCGGACAACCAAAGTGTCACGCTAACGTAGCCATCATGTTGACCATTTTGATATACGCCTAACTCGCGACGATTTATTGCTACTTACCTAAAAGGAAACCCTGGATCCTGTAGATCCCAACAATATAATACCCAAGCAACCCTTAAAGATAAAGCAAGCAAGTCAAACAAAAAGTAGTAAAGATGATCTAAAATCCCTAAGGCATTCTCTCTTAAGGTGTGTCCCCACAGAGTCGCCAGCTCAGAACACTGAACCGACTTTGTAGGTTTTTGTATCGCAAATGTGCGGATAGCAAGAGTCGCCACCGACTTTTATTTTTATCCAATTAGGGAAGGTAAAAGTACGTAAAAGACCTTCGCTTAGATTCGAGTTCGGGAGAATGGTTATGAAAAGGGAAGGTATTAGCACCCTTTCCATCCGTAGTTATCTACGGCCTTAGTTGCTCTAGATCACCTTTAAAATTGCTTTCGTGTGTTTGACAAAATGTTTTGAAAATGCATTTCGCTTTGACTTTGTAATGACTCATGTAGGAATGTATACAAAGTGTTCGGAAATGTTTTGTTTGAAAAGAGTTTGAACTTTGAAAAAGAGTGTGGGAGGAAAAGCATTTGGTTTTAGAGCAAGCTAAAAGACTTATTACCCACTTAATTGGTCGTTTTATTTCACGCTCCTTTAGAATAGCGCTAGCCGCACCATTAGTTAGTAGGTAGCTCCATTCGCTGGATGTAAGCGGACATTCAAGGGACATCGATGGTCATAGAAGGCAACTTGTAGGAAGTATCCTAGCACATTCGAAGGACTATCATCATTTTCAGAGGCTTACAATCGAGGGTCAAGATCATGTATTCGGAGGCGACATCGTGGGTCTCGATCTTTGTATCGAAGGGACTATGATGATTTGTTTGAAGGCAACTGCTAGAATACCTCTACGCTCGAGGACATGACCATTTTGAATTCGCAAAGGCAACGAGAGAATTACCCCAAGGGTGCGTGTGTGAAAAGTGTTGATTTCAAGTATTTTATCTTGCAAATTAGTGGGCTATGTTATTATCTTGCCATACACGCCTAGTTACTAGCAATTTATAGGTGCGGAAATTAAAATGGAATGTAAAGTACGGAAAGGTAAATCCTACGCTATTACATGGCTTTGGCGCGATACATAATTTAAAAATGCGGAAAATAAAGATCCTAATTTAAACTATTACATCCCATAGATAGCTACATTATTAAAAAATAAAATGATAAAGAAAGAATCGTTCGAATCGGATCAACCTCAGAAGGAATGAGAAATCGAAAATACGATATGAATCGAACAAGAGAAAATGTTAGCAAAATGCAAATTTTTATATGAGAAAATTATTACACGGAAATAATATAAATATGCTAAAATAAATTTTTGGGATTTTTTGGATGCAATTTAATAATTTAAAATGAATTAAAAGTGATTTAAATGCAAAATTATGAATAAAAATAAATATGCATGCAAAATTGTATTTTTTAATTTTATAAATTAAATAAAGATTTTATGAAAATAAATGCAAAAAGAAAATTAATTTTTGATGATTTTTAAATGCAGAAATAAAATTGTGAAATTAATTAAAATAATGCAAAATATTAAAATAAAAGAAAATATGAAAATAATAAGAAAACATGAGTTTGGAAAAGAAAATAGCAAAACCGGTCCCCGCATGGTTCGAATCGGGACCTTGAGAGGATCTGGGAATGTGAAGTGCCTTTACCACTACGCCTATGCATGTTTGAAATCCGGATCGAGTAAAACAAAGACAAGTGTCGTCTCCTGGACTCCTCAACCGTGCGCGAAGCTTCATCGTCCCCGATTTGAATTTTTGAACTTAGCGTCGGTCTTTCTTCGACGCTATGGTCCTCGCAAAATCAAAACCACATACACGTAATATAAATGCATTCTGAATACATGTATCGATTCGCTTTCATCCCCCGATCACTCGGGTATGCTTAGTTTGGTCCAATTTTTCCGCTTCAAGAAACCCTAATCCGAAACCGAAAACCTAGCCATGGTGATTTTCGCTCCAGTCACTAAACGCAATTGGGCACCCGTATAGCTTACAAACTGATGTCGATCATGAACAAACAATCAAAAAGTGTTAATAATGCATGAAAAAAATCGATTTTGAAAACAAGAACAAACCGAAATCGTGTTTGATGGATTCTTGATAGTTTTGAGCAATGTATGATCTCGAATGATTCGAGATGTCAAGGAATGTATTGGACACCTCAAAATCAATTGAAAACTATGAAATAAGGTCACGAATTTTTGAGTTAGGTTAGGTTCTTGAGCCAACTCGCTCTTCTTGATAGGTATGCATCATATATTTATGGATGGATTATGGTTTTGGGAAGAATCAATCATTCAAAGCAAATCAAATTTTTTTTGTACAAAATCAAATTTTCAAAATTTGATTAATTTCAATCCAATCTTGCCATATTGATCAAATTTCAAATTTGCCGGCCTTTGTGGCCTCAAAGAAGGAATAAAAATCAATCTTGCAATTAATCTTGATTTTATACTTTATTTTTAAATTTAATTTGTATTTAAATGAATAAATTCCAAATTAAATAGAAAAATAAAATAAAAATTCGTGGCATTGGGCTTGGATATTCCTAATGGTGTGAGGAATAAGTTTGGATGAAGAAAAGCAAGCCCATTTGCAAAAATTTGATTTTTAGAAGTATCTCTCAGGCATTCCTTCAAAATCGTCTAACTTGAATGGTGTATCTTGCTCAATTTTCCACATTTTTGAGTGTTCTTGGACTTTTGGAAACTCTAAGAGTCCTCTAACCAACCTTTTGTTCTCATCTCAATTGAGTTTCCATGCTCAATATATCTTCAAAACAAAAGTTGACTTTTGTTGACTTTGAAAATGACCAGAATGTTTGAGCTATACCTCTCAAATGAAGCATTTTTGGACATTCTTGTGAGACATGAAGTTGTAGAGAATTGAATTTCCTTAAAACAAGAGGTGGTGGAAAAATTTCGAGAAAGTATGAGAAAGTTATGATCACCAAAGTTTAGTTGACTTTTCACCTCGAAACCCTAATTTAGAAAGTTTGACATTCGAGCAAATATTGAGTTTTCTTGATGAATCATGATCAACCCTTGATCAAATGATGAATGTAACTTCAAAATGAGGATGTTGACCAAAATTATGAAGTTTGACTGTATGTTGACCACGCTTGACTTTTGTCCAATACAACCGATTTTCAACCATCCGAGCAATTGTTCGAGGAAACTTGACTCAGGAAGCTGAAACTTGACATGGAGAATCTTTAAAGCATATGAGGAGGCATGAAGACCATTGAGATGTTGGAAGCCCATCTTGGCCGAGAGATACCAAACCCTAGTTGGGTTGATTGTCTGAGAGAGTTTGTCCGATCAACCTCGAGGAATCCTCGAGTATGATGTATGAAATATCTTGAGAAGATGGAGGGCAAATTTTGGGGTATGATGATATCCCACATTCTCTCCACACTGCATTACTAAAAGCAAGGAACTCTCATGTGTTGCATACTGCTACTTTCAAGGTGGTTTATTTCGCACCTTCCTCCACCGCTTTGAAGAACGAGCAAAGGTCGAGACGGTCTCAAAGGTTAATGTCACTCTCTCATTCGCACATCCGCTGAGTCTTTCTCTCAAAAGGACTTCACATTCATTGAGCGCTAGGAGAATTCTCAATGTACCACTCCTGGTATAAGGGAGGTATTACTTACAATCCTTCTCTAGCTCTACGCCGGCTGGTTTTGCTCAAGAGATGGCCCACATGATACGCTTTCTCCAAGATATTGTGTTCGATTACAATCACGATCTCCGTAATTACTGAAGGTTTGTACACGCTTGGGGCATGGTAAAGAAGATCGATACCAAGACTTTGGGGCACCGTAACTCCATTCCTTGGGAACCTTACTCAAATGGGTGCGAGCTCGAGCTCAAACCTCATGATGCCATTCACGCCTATTTTACCGAATTATGGAACCTTGCATATAGGTGACGGACTTATACCGCTCTCCATCAAGGAAGAGAGGGATACCTTGAAGCTCAATGTTACAAGTGAGAAGAAAGTTAGAGTTGACCGCTACCACGAGGAACTTAAACATCAACGCCTACATCGCATCAAAAGGAAGCCTCATGGGAGACTTAGAGCTTTAGGATTTTTTATTATTTGTTTTGAACTATCTTTGTACTTAAAAAGAAAAAGAATAAAAAGAGTACTAATAAATGTTTGTTCATTGCTTGTTTAACAAATTTAAATCTCTAGGTCCTTGAAAACATTGCATTGCATCCGCATAAACATTGCATATCATAGCATAACATTGCATCAATGTACATCAAGATTGGTTTTCTCATTTGCTCACTATTTATTTTAGCGTAAATGGCTTGAACAAATCCAAAGATCTCCGTGCTCGTAATGCCTGGGCCAAGAGATGTTCACCACCTTGGTCCAAGGCCAAGAGGATCCAAGACGCCATCAATGTAGAAGAAGGTCGTTGGTCTTCTCAACATGGGAAGACGCTACAAAGGAGGTCCTAGAGTGGTTAGTCGAATGAGCTCTCAAGGAAGTGTCAAGAAGGAGGATGAGCAAAGTAACAAGGGTGATGGTGAAGGTAGTCAAGATGAGCCCCGAGAAAACTATAATGATGGCCAATACTCGATGAAGATGACAAGTACAAGCAACTTGAAGACCGCCTAAATGTCGTGGAAAACCCGAAATGTCCGGCTGAATTTTGATGATCCGAGTCTGTCCTCGGTGTCGTGATTCCTCCCAAGTTCAAAGTTCCAACTTTGCTAAGTATGATGGCATGTCTTGCCCTAAGCTGCATTTGAAGTCCTATGTTCAAAATCAACCCCCACAATCGATGATGTAAAGTCAGGATGCACTATTTTCAAGAGAGTTTGTCCGAACCCAGCTGGAATGGTATTACCAGAGAATGACCGTATCCGCACTGGAGTGACTTGGCCGATGCTTTTGCTGCATGCGATGAGTACAATGTCGAATTGACACCCCTCGCATGCAACTACAAAGTATGTCTATGGGTCGTGATGAGAAGTTCAAGGAGTATGCTCAAGTGGAGAGATCTAGCAGCAGAGTTCACCCACCCTTGTCCAATAGAGTTGGTTGATATGTTTATGGGAACACCGACAGCCCGCTCTTTAATCATCCGATTGAAACTCTTCACCGGATTCACCGAAATGATATTGACAAAGTAGCGATTGAAGTCGGCATCAAGAGTGGAAAGATTCAGTAGTCATCTTCAAATGTCACAAGAGATCTTGGCGTAAGAAAGAAGCTAATGTCAGGTATGGTCAAAAACCGAGCCAAGACCGACCGCTACCAACTGCGGGGGCAGTATGCATCTCTAATCCTACATCAAAGATAACCTCTGGAGACAATGCGCGAGCTTAACGCGCCACGAAGACAGCATTTAAGATCAACATGCCATTGTCGCAAGCCTTGCAACACATGTTGAAATCGAATGATAACCTGAGGGATCCTCTCTAATGTCAACACTTCCTCTCGAGATACAATCCTAATGCTAAGTGTGCTTACCATTCCAATAGCCAGACATAGTAATCGATGATTGTTGGCTCAAGAACAAAATTCAAGATATGATCAAGCTAAGCAGATTGAGTTCGATCCCCTATCGAGACCCCAAATGTGATTAACGCGCCTATGCCTAATCATGACAAGAGTTCCAATGATGTTGGTGAGGATACTTATGTTTTCAACGAAATGACTTGACCATTCCTCCGATGACTCAAGAAGAATTTGCCGCAGTCGTGTCAATCCAGATGCCCGAGAATTGTCGCTGCCCATCCGCACCGATGGTTGTGCTTGGTTGAGAAGACGGTTCAAGGTATGATGGATACCGTGAGATACTATTTCAAACCACCCGCGTGTTCGTGAAGATATGGCTAAGTCAAGATCAAGATGTGAATGAAGTCGCATCGTCTGTGGTGGGATACCTGGGGCAGCCAAGTGGAAAGTATGATTACATGGTGAAGTACACTGCTCCCGAGACAAAATTCTATGAAGATGTTAAAGCAACCGGACGGGTGACGATTTCCTAAGACTATGTCGATGTTAACACAATAAGGATTTCCCCATCGATCCTGCGCCTCAGAGTGGCACCTCTCATTATTACTTCTCCAAGACCAGCCCATATTCCTCCGACAAGGCCATCCCTTGAATTATGGAGTCGATGTTTACTATCATGGCCAAGCAAGACCCTCGACCATGAAGATCTTACAAAAGCTACCATTCCCGACATTGACAACATCACCGAATCAAGTAAGGTGACCCGAACCCAAGAGTATTCTCTCCAGATCTCTCCTCCAAAAGACACCGCGACTCCAACTGCATTCCAAATTTATTCAATACATTCCCCAAGAACCAAATGACTCATCCCGCTCACCTGTATACCAAAGGAAGTTGTCAAGACACTCCAAGCAAGAAATGGAAGAAATTCAAGATCATCAAGAAGAGTGACTACAATGTTGTGGAACAATGGGATGACTCCATCCAAAATCTCCATGCTTGCTCTCAGGTTTCGAGGCTCATGCTAACGCCTTGGTGAAGTTTCAAGAATGCTCACGCACCGCAAGACACTACCAACGATCACTTGAAGTTTGTATTGCTAGCCCGGCTGCCAACAACGGCCTAGGCTTCTCCGATGTCGATTTGACTCTCCGGAAAGAAACACAACAAAGCCTTGCACATCTCTTGAATGCGAGGTTACTACCTTATCTCATGTCTTGGTGGATACCGGCTCGCCTCTCGAATATCCTACCAAAGACCGCTTTTGATCGACTTGATATCAAGGGTTGGTTCCAAACCCAGGATATAATTGTAAGAGCTTTTGATGGTTCTAAGCGAATGCGACTTTGAGAGCTCATTCGCTCATAAGGTCGGTTCGACTTTGACTCTACTTTCTTTGTCATGGACATCCGTCCATTTTACTCTTGCTTACTGGACGCCCTGGATACACGGGCAGGCGTTGTTACCTCTACCTTGCATCGTGTCAAGTACCCAAAGGAAAGGGAAGGTTGTTATAGTATGGTGAAGAAGAGTATATGGTCACCATCTACGCCATTCCGATACCTCGAGTGGAGGGTGAATTCTTCGAGACTCCCCACAAGCTTTTGAGACAATCCCCGAGTCATGCCTGCTGACTTCGCCACCCCGGTTACGCAGTCCGCCGAGGATGGCCTCACCAAGGATGCTCAAGCGCGCCAGAAAGGTGGTAGTGCTATTTGAGGTCGCCTCCCGATCTTCCTTTCAAACCGCAAGAGTGGTTTAGGCTTCACCATCAAGGGTCAAGATGACACGCCGCGAACGTGCCGCCAATTTCCTTTCCGTGATCGCCAGAGTGGAATCCATGCTATGAAGACGATGACAACGACTTCGACATCGCCAGTGGATCTTCCCAACTCCGTAAAAGGCTCAGAATGGAAGATCAAGACGCCATACCAATCTCCTTTAGCCGTGAGTAATTGCTTTTGTTTTGTTTTGCTTTTCGATTTTTATGTTTCGAACAATAAACTCTAAAGCCTAATGCCTCGCCGGGGCATCATGGCTCGCTTATGTAGGGTTATTATCTCGTTGTTTGCGATTTTCATTCAATAAATTCGTTGGACTTTGCATTCAAATTGTTTGTTTTCTTTCTTTACTTTATCACCCCTTCAAAAGGCTATGTGTTCTTACACACACCCACGTGATACACGCAGAATCACTCCGAATCTCGCTATAACGCTATGCTATTGCTAAATATGACTTCGATAATCCGATCTACCAAGCCGGACACGAAAGTGAGGAAGATTGTGAAGTGCCGTGGAGAACTTGCCGATCGCTACAACAAGAAAAGCGAGTTATACAGCCACACGAAGAAAGAGTGTCGAGGTTGTGAATTTGGTACCGACGAAGATGTAAGAGATCAAGATAGAGCGGGTCTTGAGAAATGTTAAAGAAAGATTGATTCGATGCTACGAGATTATATCGAGGTTTTGCTTGGTCATGAAGACATGCCTCGTTTAGACATTGATATTGTGGTACACCGATTGCCAACAAAAGAAGGTTTTCCCAGTTGAAACAAAAGGTTCGCCGCATGCATCCCGAGATGTTAGAGAAAATCAAAGCCGGGTTATGAAGCGCTCAACCGGTTTCTTAGTCACATTACCTATCCACAAGGCGTTGTAAACGTGGTACCCGACGCAAGAAGGATGGCAAGGTACGAATGTGGATTACGTAGATCCGAACAAAGCGAGTCCGAAAGATGATTTCCGCCTCATATTGATGTTCGTAACAACACCGATTTACAGTCCGTGATTAAGCCCCGAATCTCGACGGGAAAAACTATCTCAACGACGCCCTCGCTGTCCTCCGACAAAGATCCGTGATTAATACCCGGTTAGACGGAAACTCTATCCGAATGATCACAAGTTATCCTCCGATAACAAAGTGGATCAACACCCGATGCACAACAAGGAAGATATCCACTTTGCCAAATTACTATCCCTCAGAGTAATCAAGACTAAGATCTATTCGAATCCTTCTTATTATCAAGAAGAATCACAGAGTCAAGGACGACCCGCTTGTTGATGGCACCTTAAGCCCATCTCCGACTACTTGTCAACATTTCTCCCTTTTGAATGCTGATATTTGGTTAAAATCAATACAAACCAATAACTTCATTCAAAGATGAGCACAAAGTCTAACATACGACTCCTTCCGATGGCATCTTAAGCCCATCTCCGCTCCTTCCAAACGTCTACGAGCCTCAGCGACTACCACCTCCAAAGATCGATCTTTCCAGATGGCATCTTAAGCCCATCACCATAAATTCTCATGTCAAGAACCCGAGTCTAGTGACGACTCATTCCCCAAATAAGTTCACAACTCTTCCAAATGGCATCCGTAAGCCCATTCCGCATCATCCAAATGAGTGCAATTTCAGTGTGTACGAGTGTTCAATCATCTTCTACCTCCGTGTCACGAAGGCAAGCATGCCAATCTAACCCTTCCAAGACAAGAAGATTGAACAGGGCAGTCACATACCCAAAAATTTCCCTCCATCTTCTCCGATATTTCATACATCCATACTCAAGGATTCCTCAAAGGTCGATCGACAAACCTCTCCTAGACAATCAACCCAAACTAGGGTTTGGTGATTCTCGATCAAGATGGACTTCCAACATCTCCAATGGTCTTCATGCCTCCCATATGCTTCAAAGATTCTCCATGTCAAGTTTCAAGCCTCACAAGTCAAGATTGCTCGATAATTGCTCGATGGTCGAAAATCAACATTGACAAAAGTCAATCGTGGTCAACATACAACAAACTTCATAATTTTTGGTCAACATCCTCATTTTGAAGTTACATTCATCATTTGATCAAGGGTTGATCATGATTCATCAAGAAAACTCAAGATTTGCTCAAAAGTCAAACTTTCTAAATTAGGGTTTCTAGGTGAAAAGTCAATCGAACTTTGACTCGATCATAACTTTCTCATACTTTCTCGTAAATTTTTCCACCACCTCTTGTTTTGAAGGAAATTCAATTTCTACAACTTCATGTCTCACAAGAATGTCCAAAATGCTTCATTTGAGAGGTATGGCTCAAAACATTAGGTGTCCTTTTCAAAGTCAACATTTTGTTTTGAAGATATATTGAGCATGGAAACTCCAATTGAGATGAGACCAAAAGGTTGGTTAGAGGACTTAGAGCTTTCCAAAAGTCCAAGAACACTCAAAAATGTGGGAAAATGAGCAAGATACACTATTCGAAGTTGGCAATTTGACAATTGCACAAAAGGACATTTTGGTCAAATGCAAAATTTTCCAAATGGGCCTATAATCTTTTGATCCAAACTTGTTCATGACATTATTTGTGACCCATAAATGCTTGGCCATGGCAATTTTCTATTTTTATATTTATTTTTGAATTTTAAACCATTTAATTCAAAATTAAATTATATAAAATATGAAAATAAGATATTTTTCAAATGGGTTGGATTTTATCTTACTTGAGGTCCAAGATAGCCCACCAATCTTAAATTTCGTGCTAGCTCTATATTGATGAGAAAATCAAATTTTGCCAATATTTGATTTTATTTGAAAAAATATAATTGCACATTGATGATCCAATCTTTTCCTTGGTTTTCCTCTCTCAAACTCTTCTATAAATACCAAGCAAGTCGATCACAAGCCACACGAAACCCTAGCTCAAAGCACAACCCTCACTTTGCCAAAAATTTCATAAACTTTAAAATCGAATTTTAAGTTGCACACCTCACCAAAACTAGCCATCCAAACGTGTTTGTGAGGTTCCTGTGAGTCGAACAACCCTGCTCGGTTAATCCACCAGTGATCGCTTATCTAGCTCTCACCGGCTTAGAATTTTCTTGTTTTTCGATTTCCATGTTTCATGCATCATTAATGTTTTTGTGTGTTTGTATGGATTCTGTGGTGATTATTAGTCGAACAAACCATCTCATGCAAACTTAAACGCAGGAAACTCGATTTGCCATGGCTAGGGCTTTTCGAAATGCTTGAATCGACAAACCTTTATACAAGCGCTTTAGGGCAAAAGGATATCACCATTGGATCTGGAGGTCCGATTTAGGGAAATAGGGTCTTCCTTTGCATTGATTCCACGTGTTTTGCGTGTTTCGAACTTGGCATGGTCGAGAAGACGAACGTGAGCTGTAGGTCCGATCGCCGACGAATTTGACTCCGCGATGCATGTGTGGCACGATCGCATGCTCTCGACTCGCTTCCTTCCAACCGGACCCCACGCTGCCGACTTTGGCTTGACTCCATCCGTGACGCGTCATCATTCAAATGCATTGGTTTTTGTCTTTTCCAACACATGTGCACACTTGGCCTAGTGGTAAAGACGCTGCCTGTTCAAAGATCCTCTCAAGGGTCCCCTGTTCGAACCCCACTGGCACCGGTTTTGTTTTCTTTTTTCCAAACTTGGATTCTTTTCAATTATTTTCTATTTCCCTATTATTTAATATTTGCATCAATTTTTAATTCTTTTCATATTTTTATTTCATGCATTAGAAATCATCAAATATTTTTTCCTTTTGCATTTATTTCCAGAAAATACTTATTTAATTTATAAAATTAAAAAATACAATTTTGCATGCATATTTATTTTTATTCATAATTTAGCATTTAAATCACATTTAATTAGTTTTAAATTATTAAATTGCATCTAAAAAATCCCAAAAAATTATTTTAGCATATTTATGTTATTTCTAGCATGTCATATTTTTCTCATTCAAAAATTTGCATTTTTACTAATATTTTTCTCTTATTCAATTTCATCGTATTTTCCGATTTTCTTATCTTTTCACAAAGTTATTCCGCTTCGCACGCTTTTCTTTACCGCTATTTTTTCCAATTATGTAACTTATGGGATGTAATAGTTTAAATTAGGCTTTATTTTCCGTAAGTTTAAATTATGTATCTTCCCAAAGCCATGTAATAGCGTAGGACATTTATCTTTCTCGATCTTTACATTCCGCATTTTAAGTTCCGCACCCTATAAACTGCTAGTAATTAGGCGTGTATGGCAAGATAAAATTGAACATAGCCCACTAACTTTCAAGATAACATATCTGAATTCAACACACTCTCTTCACACACACACCCCTTAGGGTAATTCTCTCTCGTTGCCTTTGCGAATTCAAAATGGTCATGTCCCTCGAATGTAGAGGTATCCTAGCACCGTTGCCTTCAAAACAAATCATCATAGTCCCTTCGATACAAAGATCATAGACCCACGATGTAGCCTACGTATACATGATCTTGACCCTCGATTGTCGCCTACGAAAAATGATAATAGTCCCTTCGAATGTGCTAGGATACTTCCTACAAGTTGCTTTCTATGACCATCCGATGTCCCTTCGAATGTCCCGCTTACATCCAACAAATAGAGTTACCTACCAACTAATGGTATGGATAGCGCTATTCTAAAGGAAAGTAAAACAAATACGAAAACGACCAATTCTGAGTAGGTAATAAGACTTTTAGTTGTTTGCTCTATCAAAATACTTTTCACACAACACACTTTTGTCAAAGTTCAAACTCTTTTCAAAACAAAACATTTCCAAATACTTTGTATACATTCCTACATGAATCATTACATAGTCAAAGCGAAATACCTTTTTTTAAAACATTTTTGTCAAACACACAGAAAGCACAATTTTAAAAAGTGATCTAAAAGCAACTAAGAGCCCGTAGATAATCACGGATGGAGTGGGTGCTAATACCTTCCTTTTCATAACCTTCTCCTTACTTTAATCTAACGAAGGTCTTTTTCTCAGACTTTTACCTTCCCTTAATTGGATAAAATAAAAGTTGGTGGCGACTCTTGCTATCCGCACATTTGCGATACAAAATCCACAAAGTCAGCTTCATCAGACATAACCCAAGTGAGACGCTTCAAGCCCACACCAAAGCACAACATGTTTTCTCGAGCATGGTGTAACGAGTTTCAGGCCCAGGAACTTTTACTCAAGTAGTAAATGGCATGCTCCTTCTTACCAGCCATCTTGTCGCCAAGCATGCAGCCCATGGACTCTTCTAACACGTAAGGTACATGATTAATGGTCTCCTTCTACCGAGGAATCAATATTGGTGGTTCGATGTATTCCTTGATACTCGCCGAACGCTTTTTGGCAATCTTCCGTCCACACAAACCTTGATTTTTAAGTGAGAAGCTTGAATACCGCCCACAAGTAGCGCTATTGAGAGATGAATCGAGATGTAATTCAACCGCCCAAGAAATCCTCTTACTTGCTTTCTCAGATGTGGCGTAGGGTATTTTTGAATAGCCTTGACTTTGTCAAGGTCAACTTCAATACCTCTTTGATCGACGATGAAACCTAGGAGTTTTCCTGATTCACCCCAAAGGTGCATTTGTTAGGATTCGTGCGGTCGAAACTTCCTTAATCAAACAATTTTAAGAGATATTCTATATGCTCTTCTTCAAAGGTCGACTTTGCTATCATGTCATCCACGTAGACTTCGATCTCTTTGTGCATCATGTCATGAAAGAGAGTAGTCATTGCCCTTTGGTCATACCGCATTCTTTAACCCAAACCAAGATTACTTTGTAGCAAAAGTGCCCCATGACGTGATGAAGGATGTCTTCTCCATGTCCTGGAGCCATTATGATCCGATTGTAACCAGAGAAACCGGCCCATGAAGGAAAAGACGCTGAACTTTGCAAGACTATCCACTAGCATGCCGATATGCTGTAGTGGGAAATCATCTGGGCTTGCTTTGTTCAAGTCCCGAGTCAACACACATTCTCGACCTTTCCATCTTTCGAGACAGTACTATGTTGGCTAGCCATTGAGGATATTCGTAAGGACGAGGAAACCGCACGAAATGCTTTTGAACTTTCTTTGATTTGGTCGGCCATTTGTGGTGAACTCTCTGCTTTAACCGGTGGACACTCCGCCTTAATGGCAAGTGATGCTCCAATATCGGTATCTAAACTCGGCATGTCCGGTAAGACCAAGCTTAACACATCAATATATTCTTTGAGAAGAGCTTTTCTTGACGTTGTCACGAGTGAAGTTCGATGTTTACTTTTTTTGTCTTCCTGAACCCAAGTTAATCGCCCAAAGGCTCTTTGTGAGGTTAATGATTCTTTCCTCGTGCTTAAGTAATCGAGAAATCATCGTCCGGATCTCTTCTTCAACTTCTTCCTTGGCGACTTCTGTGGGATTTCAAAGTCGAGAGAGCATAGAGTTATTGCTTTCAATGGATTTGTCCATCCGTTAATCTGCATATTTGATTTATGTTCGATTAATTAACCTTTTTTATTTTTATTTTGGAAAAAGTTAATGTGAAAGTATGCAGATTATTGAAGATTTTATTGTTTTTTAGGATTATCATTTCCAAGAAAGGGTAAAATGAAAAACAAACACAAAGTGTGGAATCAAAACAACGATTTTATTTATGATTCACAATATGAAAGGGCCTAAAATACAAACTCATTTGTCTCAAGTAGACAAAGAGATATTATTTAAAACATAAACCCTATAAAACATCTCTTCACTTTCAAGCGAGAGTTCAAAACAAAAGCAAAGATAAACTACTTAGAACTATGAACATTAGTCCGAACTTCTACAGCTTCCAACAGTGCACTTTGGAAATCGAGGTACCGTAGTTTTCCACTGGCTTAATTTTGAATAGACTTTGGTCGCTGGTCGAACAGCTTTGAAGACTCGGACGATCGACCTTGCCTTTGGTCAAAACGATCTTCTTCTATTGATGATCTGGAAGCATGGATACAAAGATATGTACTTTCTATTGGCATTTGTTGAATTCGGGATGCACCCTCCAATCTCGAGTGAAGAGACTCATTGCCTGTGACACTTTCCAATCGTATCCCGAGTCATACCCCCGATCTTCTGAATACGTTGATGTAGTGGTAGTCAAGATCCGTTTAACAAACTCCACAAGTGTGTTAAAGCCGAGATCTTCATTTGGAACCTCAATTGGTTGATGGATCGAAGATGTATGCTCTCTTCCGTTGACTAGGATATTCAAAGAATCACCCCATCCAAGGTCGATATCTTCAATCCGATTTTGAGCTTCTCGCGCAGTTGTATTTCACCATGTAGTCAAACTTGCCACTTGGTTCTCCCAAGGTATCCCAAACTTTAAGGGACAAAGGATTTTCATTCCTTTTAGAGACATGCCTTTGAATTGCTCATTGAGGATAGTATGGTGCATAAGATTCTTCCCGAGACACATATTCGTGGTCTTAGATAAGTGCTCCACTCGCATCCAGAGATCATCTTCATCACCTTCAATGGTAATAACATTAACCTCAAGAATGTGGTTTAAGAAACCCCAACCGTGGAATACTTCTGATCACAAGTACTTCATCCTTTTGCTTTCCTTTAGAAATACCGAGCGAACCCGAGTCCGCCTTTGTCACATTGTTGACATGTTTGATTACTTTCCCAACCCGCAAAGATTACCATCTTTTACTATCTCGCGCCTCTTTGTACGTAAGAGATAGATGATCCGCTTTTGCCGGTAGATTCATCTTCTAACGGATGTTCGGGAACGTGTTCCTTCAACGCCGCTATCGTGATGAAATAAAAGTCGGATAAATGGCTTATTAGTAACGCTTTGTTCACCGGTGATGGTCACTAGCTTCCCATTTATCGAACTTTAATTTTGATGGAGAGGATGTCACAGCCCGCCTATGGATCCATGGTCTTCCTAGCAAACAACTGTAAGTACCGCACATCCATGACGGAAAGTGATTTGGAAGGTACGCGACCAATTGTCATCTGGAGATCGACTTCCCCAATAATGTACTTCCTCGACCACAAAGGCTCTTACCACTATGTCATTGAACTTCATCCTGTTCCTTTGTAAGCTAAACGAGCGAGAGTTGTTTTGGCATTACGCTTAAAGATGAACCGTATCTACTAGCACGTTGGAAAAAACTGATTGGCTAATCATCGAGACGCAGAGCCAAATCAGGATCCTTTCCTTCTTCTCGAAGTTCCTCATCAATCAAACTTAGATTATTGCAAGTTGTTATGTTGCCCACAATTCCTCCAAATTGTCAGAGTTACATCATGATCTACATAAGCTTGATCTAGCACCTTCATTAAAGCTTCCTGAGCTTCTAATTCGTAAGCAGAGATAGTATAGAAATCTTGAAGGAGTCTCAGATCACCGATCCACAATGCATCTTTTCTTGATTAATTTCAAGATCTCATCAAAATCGGTTGACGTTGGTCTCTATCAAAGCACCAACATTTGTGTTTGAATTATCAACGGAATCCTCATGGGGTTCTCGTGGTGCATTAACGGAATTCCTCGACAATAGGAACAACAAAGTGTTTTGGGCAACGGAGTATGTACTGCCCACTTCGTGTTACTCATCCTATCTCGCTTATATTGACATTAGCTCAAGAGTCGGCACGGGTTTCTTCTTCCCATCCCATCACAGCTTGCATTGTATTGATAGAATTTGTTAGAACTATACGGAACAGACCGGTAAGCAAATCACCAAAGGAGACCCCGAACCTTGAACAGTTGTATTTAATCTCCACATGTCAGCACATTGAAACAAGGGATGATAACGCTACTTCGGATTTTCCGAAATGATATCCGAGACTAAAAGCTCATGCGAAAATGCCCTACAGATTCACGCCATAGTCATTTCTATTTTGTAGATCCAGATGTCACCAATGTCTAGCAATCGTTGAATGTCCGCCTATGGTGGGACATCCTCAAATATCCTTGAAGCGTATGTTGTGTCGTAATCGTGTTTAGTGAAAGCTACCATGTAAGTATGTATCATGGAGTTCACTAAGTTTCCTCTAATCGATTCACATCCGTGATTTAGATACCGATCAGTATTTTAGTATCAAATTCAAAGATGTCCACTATGACTGGAAGTGGATTTGCTTGCACGCTTGATTTGTATTTTTAAAGGAAAGAAGATTAGACCTTACTAATCTCTCGCATTTAAGCTTTTAGCACTATGCAATGCTCAAGATCATGACCCGTGCCCTTGATGAAAAGGGCAAGATACGTCTGCTTTATACCACCATGGCGCTTTTTCCGTATCGAGGTGGTGACCTTGTTTGCACGAGATTCCTTTCTATTAATGCGGTATAGTTCGTACGCCATTGAATTGATCAAATATGAGACCCCAAGCATTTGCCTCATTGTGGAATCACAGCCTCACGAGGTGAGTTTGTTGAGTTTGTTGGAATCATGGAGAAATACCCGTATTTGAACTTGTATTAAATGGTGTGTCATACCCCAAAATTTGCCTCCATCTATTCAAAGAGATTTCATACATCCCTACTCAAGGATTCCTCAAGAGTTGATCGACAAACCTCTCCTGACAATCAACCCAAATTAGGTTTGGTATCTCTCAAGTCAAGATGGACTTCCAACACCCAATGGTCTTCATGCCTCCTCATATGCTTCAAAGATTCTCCATGTCAAGTTTCAAGCTTCACAAATCAAGTTTCCTATAATTGCTCGATGGTTGAAAATCGCTATTGACAAAAGTCAAGTGTGGTCAACATACACTCAAACTTCATAATTTTTGGTCAACATCCTCATTTTGAAGTTACATTCATCATTTGATCAAGGGTTGATCATGATTCATCAAGAAAACTCAAGATTTGCTCAAAAGTCAAACTTTCTAAATTAGGTTTCTAGGTGAAAAGTCAACTCGAACTTTGACCGATCATAACTTTCATACTTTCTCGTAAATTTTTCCACCACCTCTTGTTTTGAAGGAGATTAAATTCTCTACAACTTCATGTCTCACAAGAATGTCCAAAAAAGGCTTCATTTGAGAGGTATAGCTCAAAACATTACAGGTCATTTTCAAAGTCAACAAAAAGTCAACATTTTGTTTTGAAGATATATTGAGCATGGAAACTCCAATTGAGATGAGACCAAAAAGGTTGGTTAGAGGACTCTTAGAGCTTTCTAAAAAGTCCAAGAACACTCAAAAATGTGGAAAATTGAGCAAGATACACTATTTAGAAGTTGGGCAATTTTGGACAATTGCACAAAAGGACATTTTGGTCAAAATGCAAAATTTTCCAAATGGGCCTATAATCTTTTGATCCAAACTTGTTCATGACATTATTCTTGACCCAAAAATGCTTGGCTTTGGTATTTTTCTATTTTTATGATTTATATTTGAATTTTATAACATTTAATTCAAAAATAAATTATATAAAATATGAAAATTAAGTTTTTTTTTCAAAAGGAATGGATTTATATCTTCCTTGAAGTCCAAGAAAGCCCAAGACTCTTGCCAAATTCGTGATAGCATGCATATGGAAAGAAAAAATCAAGTTTTTAAGGAAATTTGATTTGTTTTAAATGGGAAATATTGCACAATCAAGGATCAATCTTTTTTGCTTGATTTTTCTCTCCAAATCTCTTCTATAAATACCGAGCAATGCAGCCAACCACAAGGACGAAACCTTAGCCAAAGAACCAACCCTTATTTTGCCTAAATAATTTTCAAAGTTGCAAAAATCGTGTTCTTGTTTCCAGCCCTTTTCAGTCCAAACAAACCATTCCATCGTGCTCAGGAGGTAGTTTTGAGTAAGAATACACTATCGGCATCGATCAAACCATCCGTAATCGATGCATATACATGCATATACATTCAAACTTTTCTAATTTTGCATTTTACTATCCCGCTTGTTTTAAATGTTTCTAATGCTTTTATCATGCTCATAAGATGCCTAGGGTTCGACCGGCAATCGCTCTTGGTTTTGAACGCCGTAATCAGATAGCCATTACTAGGTTTTTCAAACTGTTAGCTTCAGATTCTAATTGCGTGCCAATTCAAAGGAAACTAAGGCCACCATTGACCTGCAGACCTCGATTTAGGGGTAGCCTTAATCCCACCTTCGATTTCCATTATTTTGCAGTTTCAGACGGCTTCCGAGAAGACGACCGAGCCCTAGCTCCTACCGACTCAAAGTAGGACCGGCGAGGAGATCAAGGCAAGACAACGCTGCTCGACCGCTCATATAAGTCAATGGGCCCCACGCGTGCTGACTTTGATTTTCAAACATCCTAGGACACGTTTACACATATATGCCATTGATTTTCAACTTCAGAACACCAAGTGTCACTGCCTAGTGTAAGGCGCCTGCAAGGAGATTCTCCTCCCGGTCATGGGTTCGATCCTCACCGCACCCGCTTTTGTTTTCTTTACAAACTTCACTTTTTCTATTTTTTTTCATATTTTCTTTTTATTTTCAATATTTGCATGTTATTTTAATTTATTTTCATATTTTATTTCTGCATTTAAAAATCATCTAAAATTATTTTCCTTTTATATTTGTTTTCTAAAAATCTTTATTTAATTTAATAAATTAAAAAATATATTTTTGCATGCATATTAATTTTTATTTGTAATTTTGCATTTAAATCATTGTAAATTCATTTTAAATTATTAAATTGCATCTAAAAAATCCCAAAAAGTTATTTTAGCATGTTTACATTATTTCCAGCATGTCATATTTTTTCCAATTAAAAATTTGCATTTTTCTAACATTTTCTCTTATCTCGATTTCATCATATTTTCCGATTTCTCGCTCATTTCATGTGTTCTCCTAATTCTTACGCTTTTACTATTTTCATTTTATTTTCCAATAATGTAAGTGTATATGGGATGTAATA
The DNA here is from genome assembly GCA_021764765.1 of Vicia sativa. Lineage (NCBI taxonomy): Eukaryota > Viridiplantae > Streptophyta > Magnoliopsida > Fabales > Fabaceae > Vicia > Vicia sativa. The sequence goes on along the minus strand of CM038795.1, from coordinate 204,585,734 downwards.
GTTTAAAATTAGGTCTTTATTTTCCGTGATTTTAAATCATGTATCCCTCTAAAGCCTTGTAATAGCGTAGGACATTTACTTTTCCGCCTTTACTTTCCGCATTTACTTTCCGCACTATCAATTGCTAGTAACTAGGCGTGTATGGCAGGATAATAATGAACATAGCCCACTAACTTCAAGATAACATATTCTGAAATCAACAAACTTCTTTCACACATGCACCCCTTAGGGTAATTCTCTCTCGTTGCCTTATGATTACAAATGGTCATGTCCCTCGAACGTAGAGGTATTCTAGCACCGCTGCCTTCCAAGCAAATCATCATAGTCCCTTCGATACAAAGATCATAAGACCCACGATGTCGCCCCGAATACATGATCTTGACCTCGATTGTCGCCACGAAAAATGATGATAGTCCCTTCAAATGTGCTAGGATACTTCCTACAAGTTGCCTTCATGACCATCCGATGTCCCTTCGAATGTCCCGCTTACATCCAACGAATGGAGCTACCGCTAACTAATGGTAAGGCTAGCGCTATTCTAAAGGAACGAGAAGTATGAAAACGACCAATTCGAGTGGGTAATAAGTCTTTTAGTTGCTCGCCTATCAAATGCTTTTCACACCACACACCTTTTCAAAGTTCAAATTTTTTCAAAACAAAACATTTCCGAACACTTTGTATACACTCCTACATGAGTCATTACAAAGTCAAAGCTTAAATGCCTTTTCAAAACATTTTTGTCAAACACACGTAAAGCAATTTTAAAAGGTGATCTAGAAAGCACCAAGAGTCTGAGATAACTACGGATGGAGGGTGCTAATACCCCTTTTCATAACAATTCTCCCGAATTCGTAATCTAAACGAAGGTCTTTTTCGTACTTTTACCTTCCCTTAATTGATAAAATAAAAGTCGGTGGCGACTTTGCTATCCGCACATTTGGATACAAAACCTACAAAGTCTTCACCGTATCATTGTGGTGCTATGGCGCACCGTCTTGTCGATCGACATTCTTTTGCGGTTTCCCCGAGATACCATTGCTATGTCATGTTCCTTTTCTTTGTAAATCGTTCCAACCTTCCTAGTTCCACTAGAAGATCCTATTTCTCCGTCAGCGCTCGGCCTTCAACTCCTTCCGCATTCTATGCTTACCATCCTGAGCCAGCGATCATCGCTCGTAGTAAAATGGGCCAAGAGTATTTAAGAAAACCTGGTCATCTCCTCTCTTGGCATGGTGGGCATCAATATTCCCATGCTATTCTTCCTTTTGAGACACGGGATGAGTCGATCCTTGGCCCTGGGCCATATCCAAGTTGAACTTATATTGTTGTAATGAAGGCTTCACCTAAATCATTGAATGTTTGGATATTCGCACTGCCTAGTCCCATGTACCACTTCAAGGCACCGCAGAAGACTGCCTCGAAGTAGTGTGATTAACAACTGATTTTCGCCAGACGAGACATTTTCCTATGAATTCCTTTATACTTTTCAAGTCGTGACTTTGAATTTTAGTATTACGCGAGGATTACGTATTATGCTTTCCCAAATGCCTTTCACGAATTTTATCGTCGCGATTCGAAGACCACGAAGATCTGTTGTCGCCTCGCTATGGTGAGCTTCGCCGGCAGAGTGTGAACTACGGTCGAGTTCGTCATGATCGGTTGAGAAACCGCCATAGTGACTTGCGAAAAGTTACCCATGCCGTGGAGGTGTCGAGTTCTCGCAGCAGGTACTTCAAGCGTGGTTGTTTGTACTTGAGAAGTCGGTTGATTAAACCATGCCGAAATTGAAAGGCATGCCCCATGGATAACCTTCTCGCATACCAAGGGTGAACCATCGGCCGCAGTCAGCTGAAACTCGAGTAGTAGTGACCTCAAATCGCCGCTTGATTTTGATCGCTCGATGTTGCTTGGTCGACTTGCCGCCAATGAATCACCAAAGAAGTGAGTCTCTCCACCTCTTCTTGCAGTGTTGTTACAGTGCTACGAAGCTCAACATTTTCTTGCTCTAATCCTTCCATTATTTTCCTTCTTTTTGAACGTGTATTGATGTTCGAGTCAGTCGTGGACGTGGTCGAAACTCTAAGACGATACTACGATCTTTTCCTTTCTGGAAAAAATTCCAAAAGATCAGACTCTAGACAATAGACTTGATATGCAAAGTATGATGCATGATTATAAATGTAAAGAGAAAGGAATTTCCAAAGAATTTACGCTAAAAGAGAAATTTCTGGCAAATATTAGGATGGAAAACAAATATTTTATTAATTATTGAAAGAAGATTACAACAATTTTGTTTTTGAGCATTGCTCACACAAATGATAAAATAAATGATAAAATTACAATCTAAACTAATTAAACGCCTTCGCTGGATGAAGATCCAAAGGCTGATGTAGCTTCAACTTCGTGATTTCTTCCCATAGTGAGCTCGCTCAACTTTCTCGCTTTTATCTTGTGATGACTTTCTTCCACTGTCGGGAGCGGATCGCCGTTGTCATTTCCTCAAGCTTTCTTTTCCTTTCTTTGATGTATCTTTTGATCGCTATCTTCCGAGAATCTTCTCATCTTTCTCCATGAGCCATTCATCCCGGAAGTAAAGCGCCTTTTCATGATCTTTGACTTGCTTCTTGAGCTTCCCATTTCTAGATCACCTTAAGGAATTTGTCTTCCAAAGCTTCTTTCTCAAGCCTCATCTTGGCCAAAGCCTCTTGGTATTCTCCCATGGTTTCGACGGAAAAATTGTTGATTTCGAAGTCGTTGAGAACATAGGTTCTTCATAAGCATAAGGCATTCAAATTCCTTCTTTCTTCACCCAAGAAGTGTAGATTTCATGGCTACACAATTTTGCTTTCCCTTTTCCTTCCTTCTGATGTGATGCCAAGCCTCGATCATCCTAGCTTTCAAACCTTGGGAATCCTCCCTTCATGATAAGTAACTCTCACCGTGAAACCAAGAGGTTTACTAGAGTTTGCGATCCGAGTTGACGCCCCGCCAGAATGGGTCAGAGTTGATCCTCTTTTGTACCAATGAGAGGTACGCTGGCAAATTCTCCATGCCTCAATGATTTCCATCTCATTGTCCGCCAAGGTATACCAATGGATATCGCTGCTTGTAAGAGACATGAGTCTTCTAGACCAATGCCAATCGCCTTTGTTTTCGCGAAGATAAGAGATTCGAGGTGTGAGATAATCCATTTGAAAAACAGAGGTACACAACACACGATAGTTCCATCTCCTTGACGATTCCTATGATGAATGGAGAAATACGTGTCACCAAGCAAAGTGGGAACAGGATTTCCAATCAGAAAGATCCTTATGGCGTTGATATCAATGAAACTTGGGACGTTGGGAAACAACACCAATCCATAGATGAGTAAATCTAGAATAGCTTCAAAGGCTACCATACTACCGGCCGTAAAATTTAAGAGCCTTCTCCATTAGGAACTTTGAAGTTAGTCCTAAGAGTTTTCCTTTGGTAGTTAGGTTTTTGTCTATCTCAGATTTCTTTAAGTGAGTCATTGTTGCAATGAATGGTAACTTAGGAATGGCTTCCAAACCATTGAAAGGCACTTTGTCCGATAATCGAGATAACTAGTATGCTGCGCATTTTCCAAAGTAGGCATTAACCGATAATCAAGGAAAGTGAAATGATAGATCGGATCGAAACCGAACGAAAGTTTTGAGAAGTCCTTCATCAACGTTAGTGTTCGTGATGGTTAAAAGAGTTCCATAGCTCAAACCGAGGGATCTTCTACCAAGGATGCTAACTCTTTCAACTTTCCTACATCAGAATTCTAAACTCAGATCTCTTGGTGAATCTTCCTCCGACCCATCACTCTAACCTAAAATATTTACAAAGAAAATTTCTAAATTCTTTGAAATGGGAAGAGAAAGGAAGTTTTTGAATGAATGCATGAATGCTACAAACATGGTTAGTAGTTATACACACGGTCAAGCCGCTCAAGTCACGAGCATGAGGCCAACGATAAGAATCAACGGGTAAGTTCTAAGGGCTTATTCATCCGTGAAACGGGTTCTATCGATAATACAGCTCAACGCTTCTCTTTGAAATATTATCTGATTTGTTGAATACCAAGTCCAATAATATTTTCAAGAAAACTCACTGATCGTAGTCTCGCATGACACTATTCTAGGCTTACGCCCTCGAATTTCTCGACTACATCCTAAATGGCCCGGATGGGTTATGTGTTCTACAACCCACTCAAGTTCTCTTGAAAGCAACATGTCTTGCAAATACTTGCTAAACACAAATACTCCCAAGACAACCTCCACCGAGAGAGGGATCTCAAATTAACTCCGTAAGTACCGAGACTTCTCACAAGTTAATAGGACTATACCCCACCTAGATCTTAAAATGTTTCTAAATCCGGTTAGGATTTCTTTCCATCGATGAAATCGAAAACACACAATAAAGAAAAACAAACATATGCACATATGAAAGCTTAACCTTTTTTTCTTTTTGAAAACAAAAAGTTTGGTGCTCTTGAGCGAGTCACATTTTTTGAAAATCAAAATTTAGCGACTCCCAAACAGAGTCGCCATTTTTCCCCGCTCAAAGTGACGCTAGAGAGTCGAATCAATCAATTCTCCGCTCAAACTATTTACTCTTTTGATTTGTTTATAAAGATGCCGAGCATCAAGCTTTATTATTTTCAACACAAGAAAAGATGATTTAATGATTATGAAAAAGGGAAAGTTGTTAATACCCTCAATTGATATGATATGCATTACGACTAGCGAACTAGACGCAACGCATCGGGGAGATTCCTAAGGGGTTTGTTATATAAAGGAATAGATGGAGCACCCTAAATATATATAGTTATCTATAGCTTTATATATGAATATGTTTGATATGTTTGTGTGTTTTAATTGCTATTTCTATGATTGAGAAAGTTTCTCCTTTGATTTTAAGAAGGATGATTATGTGGGATCCTAGGTTTTGTTATTATTGTGCTCGCAAAGATCATGGGATCTTCTCGCATACATATCCCTTAATGGGAATCGAGCATCAGAGCTCGGATCTAAAGGGATCTATGGTTTGTTTGGTTTGAGGGAGAAAGAATTTGCTCGGCAAGGATGAGACCTCAGTGCCTACGATTCTCAAAGGATGTTGAGAAAGTCGAGCAATCGTAGTTCCCACTTATGCTAGTGGAAGCAACTAATGTTAGTAAGAGACAAAGACAAATGTCATCTTAATAAAAATGTATCTAATCTATTTCATCACATACATTTTGAAGGATTGATTGATTAAAATCTTTCGTCGTAAGCTATCCTGTTTTGCTTGAGTGTACAAGCTGCTACCACTTACATGTTTAAGAAAGATGTTTTGAAAAAGACTGAATCTTTTAATTGTAAGCATTAGGTGTTTTGCTTGATTGTACAAGCGTTACCACTTACGATTAAGAGATGTTTTTGTTTGAAAAGAATTTGAAAAGTTTTTGGTTGTATGTGATGTGATAGATGAGATACTTCTTCCATAGAGATGATAAATGTCTAAATCTCGAGGAGAAATTGATTGGATTAGAGGAGTGCTTTTAAGAAGCCCTTGGGTCCTTGTATTGTAAGCCCAAGAGGAGGCATTCCGAGGGTCATCGAGGGTCCTTGTATGAAGCTCAAGAGGAAGCTATAGGGTATGGCTGGCTTTTTCTTTAAAAGGGATTTCACCGGGAAACCATCATTTTGGAATTAAGAGCAATTTCACCGGGAAATTATACTCTATGGGTTCTATCTTTAGCGTGGGTGATTCTTTGTATTGGAAGCCCAATAGGAGGCTGTTAAGAGATTTCCTGGTCTCTTTCATTGTATGATGCCCAAGAGAAGGCTAAACTCAATGAGGAGTTCCTTTTAACGAAGCCCAAGAGGAGGCCGACTCAGTAGGGGAGTGTTGTCTTATATGAAGCCTAAGCGGAGGCTAAACTCAGATGAATGAGTTTTCTTATATGAAGCCTAAGAGGAGGCTGAACTCAGATGAAATGAGTCATCTTGCACAAAGCCCAAGAGGAGGTTAATTGTGGGGAACCTATTGGTTAGACTAGTTGTTATGTTATAACTAGACAGTTGTATAAACAAGTGTGTGTGTGTGTGATATGTATTCATAGGAGTTTATGAAGGAAATATAAACAAATGCGTGTAAAATTTATTTACAAGAGTTTATGAAGGAAATATAAACAAGTGTCTGTGAAACGAACGTTTAAAACGAGCGTAACTTGATTATTTACAAGTTTGAATTGTGTACAAGGAAGTAAGTATGTACACGAACGAGTATTTATGTACGAGAGGATGTGGATGTACATAGGAGGGTTGGGACTTACACCATAAGGGTAGCCCATTGGTTTAAAAGCAGTTTCACAGGGAATAATGCTCCTTTCAATACCAATGGTATTCAGTGTATACACAAGTGAAGTGAAAACAAACGATCGAAGTTTGTCTGTACTTGAGTATTTAAAAGTATCTGTATTATGTACAG